>BMAO01034548.1:0-117487 GCA_019973975.1 Trichonephila clavata
GGGCCTTTATGAATGAGACTCTCCTGATTGGTTGGGAGGATGTGTCAAGAAGGCGTGGTTAGGGTAGCTGCTTCGGAGGCATCCGAAGTAGGCGGGAAAACGCCTGATGTTGGACGAAAGTCTTGATTGCTATTGGCTGATATCACTAAATAAATAAATATTTTGAACGTAAACATAACAAACTAAATAACAAAAAAAAAAATTTGTCCTCAAAATATGTGCATTCTAACAAAAAACATCTAATAAGAGTTCTATTCGTATTAGTTATCGAATTGGCAAATATTGTGAGGCATTTCATAATTAAAGATAAAGCTAATAAAGCCATGTAATAAAGACGTAATATCGTGAAAATATAACATAGACAATTTTACACTCTCTGATACTACCATCGTGCAATTAATTGAGACAATGACATACTTTGTAAAGAAGATTTTATATATTTCTTTTAAAATATTCTCTCTATCAATAAATCATCCAATTCAAAGAATCAACAAATTTTGCTGTTTTAACCACTTTGATAATCTTGGTTCGTTACTGTACGACTTCTGCAGTCTAAGAAAATATGTTTCTATAGAATTCTGTTCCAGAAAGAGCAGGGAGAAATATTTTAGATTATAAATTACTATAAGCAAGAACACGAATTACATTGGGATTTATGTTCGCATATTTGCACAGAGTAAAATCATTATTGGGCTCCAATAAAGGGGTAATGGCACAAATAAATTTTAATTACACTACATTTTAAACATATTGAGTGATGCATTGATCACTACGCGTAAAACGAATAAAGGTAAGATTAAATGGCGCTTTAAATGATGCTGTGAAAATGATAAATTTTATAAAAAAGCTAGAGAGTTAAATTCAAGAAAATTGACTTTATTATGAGAAGAATTATCTAGAAACTATTGAACCCTGCTTTCGATGAGTGAGTGAACATTAACGTCACACTGTTCAGCTACACGAAGGCATGCATTGTTTGCTTGAAATTCAACAAAGAGTAAACTATCCAAATACATTTAAACAATGGAAAAGTACATACTTTAAGAAGGCTTAGAGCACATTTACTACATGAACATGAAACTTATGAGCAGACACACCTCATAAAATACTTTATAAATGCAAAAGCTGTTTGTAAGGATTTTTTAAGTAGCAGACTTTGCGAAAGCTGGCTACTTATTTTAAAGAAAGGCGTGATGTCGTGATGTTTTACGTACTGCACTTGGCATTTTGATGCTTTTTCACAAAGGCGAGGAAGAAGCAAAAAATTATTAGCGACTCGCCTTGTTGTTAAAAACAGTGGAGAGTGGTTTCAACAGCCTTTTATCTTTCCCTATGTGATATCTTAGGAGTACGATGCCATTAACGTTAACGTTTCCTTATTTTCCTGCCTTTTTACATTACTGCGAAAGCCGCAATAATTTCTGCATCGGACATAATGTCTTGCTCGGTATGTTCTGGATGCTCGACCTGCAAGGATGTGACCAAGTTATCCGATTTGCCCAGTTATAGAGTGCCTAGTTTTCGAGACTTTACTGTTCCTCCATAATTATATGAAGAAATATGATTGCAAAGTTTACCTTATATTTTAGCAGACATGTTTTCCATTATAAATGAAGTAAATATATATATAGTCACCCATCCGGTATAGTGGTTAGCGACGCTGATTGCTACGCCGTAGGGCCTGGGTTTGAATCCCGGAGAAGACATGGATGTTTGTAAATGTATAGTGCAATCCCGGCATGGGGGTACTCTAAATAGCCGTCGAGCCGCAAGCTCTCTCGTGAGGTTGGTGGAAGGGGGAGAGGGAGGGAGGGCCCTGACACTCCCAGGGTGTTCTCCCTCAAAATTGGGGTGGAACCGAGTCAAATCTTACTGTCACCTGCATGGTGCTCAAAGCTACGGCTAACCACAGGCGTACAATATAGCCCGATGCCATGATGAATTTCATGGGCCTCGATCTGACTACGTCAGATAGGTGGCATTAGAAACAACAACAACAAATATATATATTCAAGGACTAATTGTAAATATTTTTAAAAAATTAAAAAAAATTAATATATGCGTTTTAAAACTTGACGTGTGGTCGTCATATCTCAAACAGAATAACATGCAATGTTTTGAAAAGGTAAATAATTTTCTAAAGAATGATTTAAATGAAACTGGATTGAATTTCGAGAACATTGTATATAAAAAGTTACATTTGTTCAAATAAAAAATGTAAGAAGATATTTTCCAGAAGAGAAAACTAAGCATGAATGGATAAAAAAAAAATTAGTTCGAATGCTATGCTACATCAGAAGGCTTGCCAGTAAAGGAGAGAGAACAACTTATCAACAGATTCGAAGTTAAAACCTAAGTTTAAGCCAGAACAACTCCTTACTTTTGGATTGCAAATTCACACAGAATACCCATAAGACTTCCACTCATTTATAAACATTTTAATTCCATTTTGAATAAATTATTTAGGTGAAAAATAATTCTGGATGTATCATGCAACAAAAACAAAATATAAAACCAAGTTATATACAGAATATGAAATACACCTCATAAGCATTAAAACATGGTATCACTAAAAACTATCCTCTCGTTTCTTACTGAAAACATTTAGAACACCCTGCACCACAAAGTATCACACGGAGGCTTACATAGAAGTAAATGAAGCACACATCACAAAGTAAAGAAGGATTAAAACACAAACATTCATGCCTTCTCCGAGATTCGAACCCTGGTCCTACGGCCCCACAGTCAGCGCCACTAACTACTATTCCGAATGGGCGGCAATACCTTCCATTAATGAGCTTTTTCTTCGCTATAAACATATTGTTTTTATCAGGGACGTCTTAAGGCATGGGCCCGGGCACAGGGCCTCGCCCTCGGTGGGGGCCTCACTTCGTTCTTGACTATGTCTTTATTAGATCATGATCCGGATAATTTTAATGGTCAAATATTATTCCGGTTCATATTTTCTGAAAAACAGAGAATTTCAAACTGCATATCAACTAGCAAAAGTGGTAAGACTATATTATTTATTATGTGATGACCGTTGTCCATGTATAGGCCTTGGCCTAATATCATAGAAAATAATTCAACTCATTTAATCAAAATGCAGTCATCGGTCGAGCCGGTTTGTGCCTAGGTTTTTGAGATTGTGAGTCATGCACATTTATTTGTTTTAAATTGCCCTTTGAACGACCATTTGACAATGCATGCTATATACTGTCTACTTTTAAAGATCTCAGGTAGGGCCTAATTTTGCATAGGGGCCCAGGGCCTCAAAGAGTCTTATGACGTCCCTGGCTTTTATATTGATGAAAAATGTTAAATCTCTCTCTCACACACACATCAAACATTTTTAAATTTCAATCGTATAAATTTGGTTTTTAATATTTCTTCTTTTTTCATGTTAAAAATACATAAGTTGTGTAGCCTTATCAACCATTTACAGACAATCGAAAATACTCTCAAGTGCTTCAAGTATATAAGTACGATAACAAGATAAAGATACATTTAAAGTTTTATCATTGAAAAGAAAGAAAAAACTCTCATTTTAATATTTCTTGAGACACACTTTATGGGTATCTATCTGTATTTATTTTTATCATAATCTTGATCTCAAAATCCTGAAACCATTATCTTCAGTAGAAGCTAAATTTGTCTACAGATATCTTTTATCTATATACACAGTCTGTCAAATTGTGATTTATCAAAACTAGAGATAATATATGTTAACCAAATATTTAGGTCACATTTTATGACTATTCATAATTATGAGTGATAAAAAATGGAATGATAAATGATGACCTATTTTTATTAGCAAGTAATATCCGTATGTCACTGTACTTTTTTACAATTTCTTCCTTAGTAAAAGTAATAGCATATTAAACTTGAACCTTGTACAGGACCTATGATATTTTAATTGCTTCAAAACACAAAATATACTTGATTAATACATCCACCTTACAATTATACTTGTATGTATTGTGGGATATGGAGCAACAAAGGCTGTTATCCCCCTGATCACAATCATACGATAACTCTATGATGATGGATAGAAGTTATTATTCATTTTATAGACATTATTTTCTCTGATTAATAAATATCAAAATATTTCAAGCGCTGCAAAAAAAAATTCTGAATTAGTTTTTATTTAATGCTGCTTTCTCTAAAAGTTCTCTGAAGGTGATAGTACTTCGGAAATCTATTTGTAATATATTCCAGAGATCATTCAAGTAACAGGTATATTTTATGCAGGTTAACAAAATATGTTCCAAATCATGGATTCTATTGCAAGTTGAACAAACAGCATTATCCTGTAAGTTAAATTTGTAGAAGGCTGGGGGGGGGGGGCGTTATAATCATTCTGCTAAAAATTCGTACTTCTAGAATCTCTCTTCTACTTATTGTCCGATTCGATATTATATCAAGGAATGGTATGTTCTCCAAAGTTTCTATGTATTTACTGTAGTAGTAGTTTTGGCCATTTTTCTGTAATCCATTTTGGTAAGTACACTCATGTCCATAAATTAAGGATAATTCAGAATCACACAGAAATTGAACTCTAAAATAAAAATTTCACCTGTAGAATTATCACTCACATCTTGAAGAAGAATATGCAAATTACAGGAAACCACCAGATGGCGCGGATAGTACGTCACAATGACGAGAGTGTAAGAGAGGGGTATATAAGGAATGGTGGCAAAGAAGTAAAATTGTTCACAGCGCTTTAAAAGCCTTTCAGTGCAATAACCGCATAGTTATGGCACAAAGGAAGTATTTGGATGATTTTTTAAGTTGTAGAATTATCGGACGAATGGAATGTTGACGTACCCAGCTTGAAGTATCCGAGGAACTTGGAATCGCCCAGACAGTCATCTCCAGGCTTTGGCAACGATTCCAAGATAATGGTAATGTGAGTAGATGTTACAGCACAGGTCGCCCCCCGAGTTACAACGCCGAATGAGGACCGGTATTTGGCAGTTACTGCCAAAAGAAACAGACGGAGCACAGCATCAGACCTATCTCGTCAGCTCTCTTCAGCTACCGGTACGACAGTTTCAAGGCAGACCGTGTACAGACGCTTAGGGCACATTGGTCTATATGCTCGTAGGCCTGTCAGATGTGTTTCCCTTACCGCAACTCACTGTCGCCTGCGATTAACCTGGAGTAGAGAGCATGCATTGTGGACACCGCAACAGTGGTCTTGTGTGATGTTTTCCGACGAGTCCAGGTTTAGTTTGCAGTCTGATTCTCGCCGGACTTTCATATGGAGAGCGCCAGGTTCCCGTTACCACCAAGAGAACACCATTGAACGACACCATTACGGTGGTGCAGGATGGCTCGTTTAGGGAGGAATTATTCTTGGTTCCAGAACTGACCTGCATGTTCAGAGTGTAATGATGACAGGCCACATCTATCAGGAAGTCATTCTGGAACAACATGTACGTTTGTTTCGGGACGCCATGGGTGCTGAATTTCTGTTTATGGATGACAACGCCCGTCCTCACCGTGCAAACATTGTAGACGAATGCCTTCAATCGGAGGATATCACCCGTATGGATTGGCCAGCATACTCACCGGACTTGAATCCAATAGAGCATGTGTGGGATATGCTTTGCCGACGAATTGCAGCCCGTCAATCCCCTCCCACCTGTCTACCGGAACTTCGGAGGGCATTGCTTGATGAGTGGTGTAATATTCCCCAAGATCAGATTGATAATTTGATACTCAGCATGCGTAGGCGTTGTAAGGCTTGTATTGCATCGTCCGGGAGACATACTCTGTATTAACCATCATACTAACCATGATATACTGTTTTTTGTAAATAGGTTCTTTTTTGAAATTTATTCCAGGGAGTAAAAATCGCAATTTTTATTAATTATGTCAAGCATATAGCATCTTTTTTGCTCTTTACCTTTTGTTTAATAAATAGACTTTACAAATAAGTCAAATTTGTTTCGCTTCTGTCTTTGCCTGAACTTCATTATCCTTAATTTATGGACATGAGTGTATATGAATGAATATCTTCTGAGGCTACCTAGCCAATATTTGCATCAAATTCCGATACGAATCTTGCGGTTTTATCCACTTGTTCATTCCAAAAAATATTTCAGTGACTCGGAATCCAAAGAAATACTAACTGTGTATGTGAATGGATATGCATTTTAGAGGTCAGCCGATGGCTTGTTTTAGGAGACTTGATTGAGAGATTTTGTAGAACAGGTAAAACTGAATAACTATCTCTGATAAAAATGAGAATTTTTGCTTATTGAAAAAAGGAGATTTTATTGGTGTTCTATATGTAAACCCTTGGTTACAAGGCAAACATTAATGCGATAGTCTAGTTCCTACCACACTCTACTCAACATGGTACTATCAACATTATTGGCAGCACGTGTTATCCTTTCATGCAATACTATTACATCACGTGGCATAGGGGTTAAGAAAACTTGGGTCATATGTAAAAGACCGTTTTCGGATAACACGGATGTCAAGGAAAGGATAACACGCGGTGTCTATAACGTTAATAGAAACCATGTTGAGAGTAGAGCGGGATAAGAACTGGACTACCATATTGTTGTATGCCGTACAACCAAATTTTCACAAATAGAACACCAGTAATATATGTAAATAAAACGAATTTTTTTCTGTGTTCTTTCATCTGTTCTTTTTTGCTGTATTCGTCTTAGTTTTTTTTTACTATGGCACTCCGAAACCTTGGAAGGAACTATGAATGTTCCGGCCATATGGGGGGGGGGCGTTCAGGGGATGCTGAGCACCGAGCCTCGTGATTGAGGGGGCGCCTAACTTGATAAAAAACTGAAAAATGTATTTTTGTGCACATGTAACCTTAACAATATTTATATAATTGGCAATATGAAAAAAAGAACATTTTATCTTAAGCATTATTATTGTAGATATTTAAATTGCGACAATCCTTAAACTAATTGTTGATGATGGAAGTGTAGTTTTTGTTATTTTACTTGGGGAACTCTCAAGGATCCACACTACACTGGAAATTTTTTTTAACTTTAAGTAACGATAACACACAGCCGTATCCGAAACTAAAAGTTTATTAGATTCAATACACAAGAAATGTCATTTGTTTTATGTATAACTGTACGGTTTTCATTATTGCGCTAAATTAACACTATCAATAAACTATTTCCGGCGAAAATAATTGTTTTGGATTCAGCTTTAATTTACTTAATAAAATTAGAACAAAAAAAAAATTAAGATTAAAATTCAACATATTTTTAGTCGAAGCAAAAGTGCTAGCACGTGATTTGAGAATTTTCCTGAATGACGATTTCGAAAAAGATGCCTAATGACCTAATGGTCAATGGCCAGGCATTTGATAAATAATATTTCGAAATAGCAGATAAAATTATAGAAAACCCGTAGAGGAATTTAGACTCCCCCCCCCTAAACTGTAATTATACAAATATAGGAGAGATTTAAAAGTAAACAAAATATTATATATATTTCTAATTTCTAATAATTAAAAAAAATTAACAAAATGTCCTCAAAAATTGTAAACAAAGATGTAGATGAAAACCTAATACAGGAATTGGTTGGTTTGTTACGGGATTTTCGAAAGAAAGATATACAAATAACCCCAGCTATAGGGGCCCCTATATATGAATGCAAAAAATTGTTAATTGTTATAAATGGTCTTATTGACAGAGCTCCCATTTTTACGTTTATAAAATCATTATCACTGGCTTCAAACTGCTAAAATTTTTCCATGAACTCTACATCTTTATTATCTCGATTAGAAACGTTTAAAAGAAGGTATCGTTTTACTCAAAATAATAAGACGAACTGAAGGAATATAAAAAGGTGGAAGTGGGGAAAAGGAATATTGTGGGCGGAAGTTTCGGGCTATTGAATGTTAAAATAATATGTTTTGTATAGGAATTACCGAAGCATCCTTTTTAATTGTTATTCTCCTGATCTGAATTACACCCTGATTGGAGAATCCATTGAGGATTTCCGAATCAGGGGAGGTCAATAGGTCAGTTTCAGATATGACACCTCGGCAAGTGCTTAGAGATTTATGAGGACTTATTGATACGGGTAAATCTAGAAAAGTTTTCGCGAGAAGAAAAGATTTGATTTTTGTACGGTAGAGAGTGTTTCAATTAGTAAATCACCGGATCGTAGACGTTTTACTGATTTAGGTTCACCACCTATTCCTATTAAAGCTTTATTAATAGAAAATGGCGATTTTGATATATACCGTTTTTTGGCAAAGGGATAATTAAAAAGCGAGAGCGTGCAGCAATTTCGTCAATTGTAAGGTTGGGTAAAACGAGGCCTTTACCCGGGCACATCAGCATTGGATCCATAGGCGTGTGAAAAACTTCGTTCTGGCGTGCCTCCACCCACCACGGAGTCCAACAAGGGAGGCAGTGTGCCAGTCATCTGGCAAAAACCAGGCTCTGCGCTTACCTGGAGTACACCTAGAATATAGTACTACAGCATCAGGGAGAGGATCCAACGGGTAAACCCGCCACCCCTTATCTGCAGCCCTAACCCTACAGCAATGTCTCCGAAGAGACTTATCACCAGCCGATTGACAGGAGCGGGCTCCCTCCTGCCTCTCGTTTACAGCGAAGCGTTGTCCAAAGGGAACGCAAAGGTATCCCCAGGACACCATTTTCCTACTTACGGGACGCCGCACACGGCAAACATGCGGGTCGGAAAACCAACGGTGTTAGTAAGAAAACAAAGAAATAATACGAATATCGAAATGAAAAGTCAAAAAGAAAATATCAAACCAATTTAACTGAATACTAAACGCAAAAATATAGTCTTAATAACGAATAATGCGAGTAATTTAATAAAAACAAATTAATCAATATTTTGTACATATAAATTTCGAAGAATTGTCTGTAGTCTAGACGGGAAAAGAAGAAAAGGGAAAATTGAATGACAAGCAAGAGGGTCGAAAAAAGAGAAGGATCACTAGGGTACCCCAGGGTCGTGACACCCGTATTTACCAAAGACAGTAAACCCCTTGGGGAAATGAAAAGATCACTAGGGCACATCGGGATTGTGACACCCGTACTCACCTAAAGAAGGTGAGCCCCCTGAGGGGTTCATCTATTGATATATGACTATTAAAAAAAACTATAGATGAACGTCGCACTTAGAAGCTACACGAAAACTTAACCCTTAATAGTAGGAAGTTTGTCCAGAAGGGGTCTAATGAAAAAGAACAGATTTTGTTTATCTCTATTCTTTTTTATATGTTTATCATCCAAAGAACCAAATGTGTATTCGAGTTCAGCAAGAGTTCCGAAACCCGTTTTTCCTTCTGAGAAAAGATGGAACCATAAGCGCCAGATATCATCTGTTACCCTCTTAGTAGCTAGTTAATTGCCCAGTATAATAGCTTAGTGTGTACTTAGTAAAACCAGTATAATAGCCTTACCCAGAAAGGCTTTTAAACAAAAAAAATTAAGAAAAATACAGAAAATATTACAAAGAAATTGCTAAAAATTTCACCTTTATTTCTGCAGACAACAAGCTTGACTCATTTGAATTGTAATGGTAAGAAATGTTTTTTTTTTTCATTATTTTTTTTATAATGATTATTGGAGTTCATAATACATCCGGCTTTACTTTTACAAGGTTTATACGTTATATGAAACACAGAGTAAAAACGGGCAAAATGGATACTATATTTGTATAGTTGATTGCTATTTAATGTTGCATGCTGAAGCCGTACGAAGAATATTGAAAGATCGAGTTTCGTATTTTTGAATGTATGGTCAAGTGAAGACATTTGAATAGGCATCTCACTCTTCAAATTTACACTGCCGCGGTAGCCTAGTGGTCAAGGTAACGGCGTGTCATAAGTTCGAGCCTGGTACTTCTGAAGACCCGCCGTGTAGGGGCGCGATGCACGTTAAATCTATCGAGATCTCAGGAGAGGGGGTGCCAGCTCAGGTGTCGTCATCGTCACTTAACCATGGTTCAAAATTACGAGGTTCTTCACCAAAAGTCCTCGAGTATAGTTGAATAGTGGGACGTTTTAATATTCACTCCTTCATTTCAAATTTCCACATCCCACCAACGTGAGGATTTTGACAGATTTAGCATACATCAACCCATCTGCACTGCAAATATACAATACGTCAAGATTTTGAATTTTTGGAGGATGGATTGTCAGTGTAATGCTATTGCAAAAAAATAAATATTTTTTTTTGCTATTTTCAAATCTTTCCACAATGGAGTGAAGGCATTGTGTTTTGCTTTACATACCGGGAAAACATAGTAATCGCCATTGACACAACTCAAAAACATTTTAAATACAACATATACATGTAAATTAAATTTTCTCAAAAATTAACTTTAGTTGTTACCTTCTTGAAATAACTCTACATTTCAAAATACGTGTAAATGCATTCTTAATACACATGATGACTATTTATTTTACAAATTAATAAATTCTCTAATTATTCATGAAGCCATCATGAAAAATACTACCAAGAAATAAATTGATATTTGAAAAAATAGGATACGATACTTTAGAAATCTCAACTCACTGATATTATGAATAACACACTCAATAGTTCTAAGACAAAATAGCCATGAAAATGATTCTATGGCATGCGCACAGCTAAAAAAAGACCTTTCTCTTTATCAAGTGTGTCTGGTGATAACTTTGTTTCTCATAAACACATGGACTGTATTTTATTCCATCTCATCATTATCAGATAACAATTATTTTTATAATTCCTCAATCAATCGCCTTAATCAGCAAAACGGTATCAACTGTTTCCTGCACAGTAGTTTCGTCCTTCAGATATGTCATAAAATTAATATCAGTGAATCAAAGGCATAAAAAGTTTATTCGGAGATTCTTAGGATTGTAAATTTAAGTACAATTTCTAATAAGTATTCTTGCCTGGTTTGAATAAAATGTTGAGGCGAAATTCTTATTTTAAAACTTTAAAGCACTGGTTAAGAAAGGAGTATTTTTAATCTTTTAAGAGAAGTACTACATTTATCGTTGGATTTTGCTTGAATTCTACATATAACAATTGATTTATAAAAATATCGATACCAGAATATTTCGATACAAAAATTCTACATAAATATGCTAATATGAAATTACAACTTCATACAAATTAATAAATCTAAATTATACAAGCTAAACATAAATTTTGTTATAAACAGGGAAAACATTAACGAACGATATATATAAGGATGTAACTTATTCAAAACTACAGAGGAGATTATGTAGTATTATTTGTTATCTCATTATTGAATTATTATCATTGTTACTATTTCGTTTTGGTGATTTATCTTAAATTATTCGAGGGATTTTATCGGTAACTGTTTGCATTAAACTATAGAATTGAATCTTAATGTGATAGGAGTGCTTATCTGAATGAACATTTCCTATTTTAATTTAACATATTTAAAAAAAATATATTTAGCAAATATTTTTGAAGCATAACCATTGCCATATGTATTACAAATTTGATCTCTACTTATTTAACATAACCAGCATAGGTTGGAAGTTAAATTTATTTTTGGTTTGTGAAGGTATGTAAGATATCTGGATGAAAATTAATTGATATTTTTTTATATATTAAAAATTTTAAAGACGGAGATGAGAACGCTGATTTTATACCATAAGGCTCCACTGTATATTCCTGTGCATTTGGATATTTGAATCTCATTTTATGCAATTTTTTTTCTTATTTTTCTTCTATTTTTTTTATTTGCAAATTTCCCCCCTAATGGTCAGTGGATTGGAGTTTTTCCATTGCAGACCTAGTACATTCCTCAGAAGCTGGTATCTCTTTTTAGAGCGGCACCATATAGGTGGATACCAATCGCCGCAGGTAATTTTGATTCCCAGTTTCCCCCCAGAGGAAGGCATCTGCGCTCTGACGATGCAAACCTGTACTAGGATTTAATTTTGTCGAGAGCACCCAAGCAAAATAGGCATTCTAGGGATTTTTTACATGCCGTATAATCATACGACATGGCCGCTGCTGATTTTTTTGCATCACGAAAATCCGCCGACTTGGACCAGGGTCGAACCCGCAACCTTAGGTGCAGAAGGCCATCGACAAACCAACCATGCCACCCAGCCGGCGAATATGCAAATATTAAGTATGGAAAAAAATATTCAAAGAAATACAAAGTAATGTACATTCACAATGAGATATTTTTTCAAATTCTGTTCATTATTGGTGGATATGCAGTTATGTAATTTTGATATTCAAAAGACGAAACTGCATCAGCACTTTCCATTATTTATTTAAAAAACTAGTTAGGAAACTGTGATGTTATGGAACTGGGAAAAGTTAAGAACATACAGAGAAAAGATAAATCAGTTATGTTTAAAACATATATAGCCAGATTCTCCTTCATGAAAGAATCAGTCCTGTCTGAAAATTTTTACAATCAACTTTGTCATCATCCCAACCCGACCATCAGAGCCCTGACAGTGATTAATCCAGTACTGCACAGGCACCCGGAACAATCGACTGCCATCCAAGCGCTCTTCTAGCACCGGAATTCATCCTCTCTTTCACTGACCTACATCTGCCACTCACAACCCCCCCCCCCCCCGGGAAAAGAAAAGTACTCCTCTTCATCGCCTCGAATATTCTCTGCCCCCTGCCGAGAAAGAAAGAGCCATCACTCCACCACGCTGACAACGGACGCACAGCTACCTCCTTCACAGCGGAATAGACGATTTCTGCTTACCTTCCTCCCCTCGTCACCCCGAGCGGCCCTTTGGCCGCCGATTTTTGACCTTTGTTCCTTCTCATTTCAGGTACACATACGGAGAAGAAGCGCCCTCCGGGCGTTGGCTCTCCAACATCAGCATATCCTCGAACATAACTTTCAAATAAAAATTATTTTTAATACTTAAAACTTTTTCATAGTGACAGTAACATTTTAATAATGCATTATGAAATATTGTTAAGGTAACAAAATGAAAGAAAGCAAAAGATACAACTATGTGTGGCGGTATCTACATAAATAAGCCAGTATCCAGCACATTGGTGACCTTGGCTGAAAATGAAAATATACATACATTTTTACAACAAAAAAAGATAAGACAGCAATATGAAATAAATGTGATCGTTAGCAATGTTTTCGAGACATTAATGTTTCGATATTTCCTTTGATCAAAGTAGATGTAGCTCAAGACTTTGGCTGAAAATAAAAACGCAAAACCTTCAGATGTGTCGTGGCGCCATCTACCCACAAGAGTAAGCAAAGTCATCGGACCCACTCGACGCAGCAAGCAAAGTCATCACAGACTCACTTGACGCAATATTAACAACTCCCACGCTCGCCATAACAACAAATATCTCGTTCGTTCACCTATTCACCGACTCACTGGTGGGGGAGTAATGTGGCAGTATCTAAAAAAGCCAGTAACAGTCTCCGGACAGGAGTGATCACTTCTATATAGTGGTCATGTTACTTGGCTTCGGATCCGAGGTCGCGGTTCTAATCCAGCACACTATGAATTCTAAAGATAAAGACATGAATTAAAACATGAGTTTTTCTTTTAAAAATGTCATTGCTTTTTTAAAAAAATTTAAAAAGGGCAGCTTCCTTTACATAAGCAGCCAGATGACAGCCGTATTAACTTTGCTAGAATATTTATAAGTCTTTTTCTGCTGAAGTTAGTGTTTTAATATTATTGCATTTATCCTGCAAGAAATGAAAGAAAAATTAAAATTATGCAGCTCAATATATTACAAAGCATATCGCTCTAATTGCACTAAATTTTTTTCTACAACTATAATGAAATTTGAAAGAAGAACTAAAATGAGAAAATAAAGCAATTTTTGATTCAGAGTTCTTAAAACAAAAGTGTGAAGTTTTATTTTATGTATTACTTAGTATCTAAACTTTTCAAATAATTTCTTTTATAATCATTTTGAAAAGAATTTGTTTTGTAATGTAATGGTTTACATTTGGATAAATGACTTCAATGACTGAAATTTTAGTATCCTTTATATCAGGGGTATCAAACTTTTTAGTTTTCGTGAGCCACATATAAAATACACTACACACTGTAATTGAGGACAGATGAATTATAGTTAACACATGCTGTATTTGAAATCAGTTCATGGGCAAATGTTAATAATATTAATTCATACATTTTTACAACAAAAAAGATAAGACAGCAATATGAAATAAATATGATATTTAGTAATGTCTTTGAGACATTAATGTTTCTATATTTTATTTGATCAAAGTGGATGCAGCTCTAAGTTCCTATGGTACTCTTCAAATATTTAGGTTTCACTCCCCCTCCTGTGTTCATCTTTAAAAATAAAAGCTCACAAATGTAAGAGCTTCTCAAATTGTAGAAACATTAAGTATGATTGTATATAAATTATAACTTTAAAAAACTAAAGAACACGCTTTTATACTGAATCGAACTAAAAAGTAAAAAAATAATTCTTAATATAAGAATAAAATGATGAATGAGAAAATTGTCATTGGGGTAAAAGCGTGGGGTGTTCTATAAATATATCAATTGTTATAGTTTCTAACTTCTTTCAATTCCGAAATTGCACCCCACGCTTTTACCCCAATGACATTAATTTTCTCATTCATCATTTTATTCTTATATTAAGAATTATTTTTTTACTTTTTAGTTCGATTCAGTATAAAAGCGTGTTCTTTAGTTTTTTTAAAGTTATAATTTATTTTTTAGTTCGATCTACAATAAAAGCGTGTTTTTTAAACTGTCATTTATTCATTGTTGAATTTATCCTTGAGTTTGATATTTGGAGCCAGAATTACGTGGCTGCTGGAATAAGTCTTGCTCTTCAATGGATTTTAATTAAAGGGCCTAAAGTGTATTTATTCTCTGTTTAAGGGGCCTCGGATGAGTCCCGTATCGTTATATTAGATTCCGTCTCAAAAGAACAGGCCAAACAAATAAAATGAGTGGTAAGAAGAAAAAAAAGTTCGAATTAAAAAAAATTTTAATGTACCATGTTTTTATAACGGACGAAAAAGTATAAAATTCCTCCTTTTCGTTTTTTCCCCTTCTTTTTCACATTTTCATGTGTCATCCACTTCTGAGATATGGTCCAAATTTCAAGACTCTAGCTCATCGGAAAGTCACAAAGTTTAAAATCAATTACAAAATTCCACCCGGACAGACATTGCAAGGGAGTTAGTAAAAACATGGTAATATTAAGTGTCAATCGTATTCTCACATTTTAAACGTATTGCTTTATAAAAATAAAAAATATTTAGAAGTTAGAACATAAATTATTTTTTTGACATCACCAGCCTTTTTTTTTTTCATTTTCAGAAAAATGTTTATATTATGGTAAGGAATTGCAAGCACACACCCACCCTCCACTTTCTCACATACAGAACACTTTTTTTTGTTTTATTTTTATATAAACCACAAGTGTATTTTATACTGCATATAATTAGCTTTAAATTCAAAACACTCACTTCTGGGTTACACCTTTTTCTTTTAGTCGCTATATCTGGAATTAGTCGCCAAATCTGGAAATGGTATATGAAATTAGTCGCCAAATCTGAAAATGGTATATCGAATTAGTAGCCAAATCTGAAAATTGTAAGTGCAATAAGTTGCCAAATCTGGAAGGGGTATATTTAAAAGTCGCCAAATCTGATTATCGTGATTCCTGGCGATCCTGATGAGGACAATGGAACAAAATTATGAAATTATTGTATTGTCATCGGTCCTTGACAAGTGTGCAAAATTTCGAATTAATCTGACCTTTTTAAGTGGGTGAAAATCGAGTTCCAAGATTCCGTTACATGCAAGTGAAACTTATAAAAGCGTGTTAAAAAAAAAGAGGAATGATTTTATCTTGGAATGTGCCTTTTGTAAATTTGAGTAAAGAGATATTATGAACTGCTCTTCATTGGATCAATACTCTACTTGAAAGTCGTTATATTGATTGAAAATTGAGTCGCAAAATTTTTATACCGAAAGAATGATTTTCCTGACTATCTTGAACCTGTTCTCAAATTCTAGTATGAAATAAAAAGAAAAAAAAAGCAAAGCCACAAATATTTTTTCCCAGTCAAAAAGACTGTATTTTGTCAATGTGTCAAAATGCATACAGTTGCTTGTAATAATTTGAAATTGCCATAGTTAGAATTCTAGTTTTAATGTTTCTAATTTTATCAATCAATTTTTATTCTGAAGGTGCTTGTTTAACTGACTTACATGAGAGGTAAAACTAACGAAAAATGTTAAATCTGTAAACTAGTTTTAAAGTCACATTCTAGCACGTTTCGGATTTTAAAAACTACTGAATTTCATAACATAATTACATTTCTTTTTCCGATTTAATAAAATTACTTTAAAAAAGATAAATGATAGTTCCATAGTAAACATTCCCAAATGTAAAGAATTCTTGCAATTGGCAATGATCACAATTCCTTGGTCATTAGAAAATTTACAACCTTTTTTTTTTAAATTACCCCCGCCAACGTCCTCTCGGACATAAGATGTCTTGCAGTCCAATAGAAAGCAGATGTTGCGCTAGCAGGAGGGAGAGCTCCACACTTGTATTGCGAGAGAACATGAAGTAGAGTGGGGCAATCGGATAGATGCTCCCTAGTCATTGGCACGGATTTACAGAGAGGGCAGAGCGGTGAATCAGCCAGGTCAATCTTAAGCAGATGGGCCTGCAGGTAATCATGTCTGGTGATGATTCTGAAACATGCCACTACCTCCACCCTAGGTAAGACAGAAAGCTGAGCACATCTTTGGCCATCAAGGAGACAAGAAGAAAATGGTGAAGCCTGTAGCAGAATTGGCATTACCCAGGATGGAACAATGAGGAGAGGTCTGCTACACTACACCTTGCTGACAATCTACATGATGCTATTCATCTTTACTGCTTATGTGCATCATTTTCTTAGTCTACTATGCTTTGATTCTTCTATATGTACACATATAGGGAGTCAAATATCATCGTCTCCAAATTTTTACAAATCACACACAATCTCTTTTACCAATCATCATTAGAGAGCCATCAGCTATACCAGATACTGTTATAAAAGAGTATGGAAATTATTTGTTACTTTTCACTGTTTTCAAAACTGAAGAAATGGATTTCCATTTAATGGAAATCCATTTCTTCAGTGTTACCATATTACTACTCACTCATTTTTTTGTTGCAATTATTGTTGCTACAGTCACACAACTATAATACTGTTTAACATAATTAACATTTTACATAATCTGTTTAAATTTCTTCTTTTTTTTTTTAAAAAAAAGTATTTTTTTTTTCAAATTCACTATTTTTTTTGTGACATTAGCCTAAATATACATTCATTTTCATAGCATGTAATTTTTTTTGAAATTTCTGGTCTTTGAAAACTGATGAGAGTTCCAAACAAGTAAAACCCCATTGCCTTGACAAAAAATAAAATATCAATCAACTTCTGATTGAATAATTTTCACTATGTAATTTTTCTTTTTATTGATTTCACAATTTGGTTTTCTTTCAAGATAATTTAATATGGATTTTTGGAACTAAGTAGAATAAAATTGATTAGAAAACATATTTAAATCTCAGAGATTACAAGAACTTTCCATATATTGATTTTCTAATTCATAATATTTTCAAATCATTTAAAATACTTCGTTATACATACATTAAAAAAGACTTATTTACATACATGGATAAAAAAAAGTGTCATTTATAAAGACAATAGATAGAAATAAATATTATGAATGAGCCCTGAATTAACTCACAGAATTGCCACAAACACACACACACAAGTAATATAATTATTTGAAAATGATTTCATAAATACTTTAAAAGCCAAAAAGCATGCTGAGTTCCAAAGCTTCTCACTTATAAATCAGTATCATGTTGAAACCATATTTGCAACATTGTAAAAGATATATTTTATCACAATCTCATAAAATATGTAAGCCTATCCTTTTTTTTTTGTTAGGTCAAAAGTGTTAGTAAGTATTAATTAATGTTGTACTCTAAAGCAACCCGAGGGTAACTAGCAATGGACCTCATAAATTTGAATAATGGTATTCTTTGTTAAAATTACAACACTTTTAAAATTGTTGTAAAAATTTCTTTATAATTAGTTATTAACTACTGCAATTAATTTAAAAGTTTTAAGTCAAATATAAGTGTGTCTAAATACAAAGAATAATTCCTTAAATACAATTTAACTTTTTTTATTTACATATGTGAAAAAGTCATGTTTACACAATAGAAAGTTATAAACTAAAATAAATCATGAGACATGACATATATTTCACTTTATATAAAAAATCGAAAAACATAACAATATAGTAATAGTAAACTCTCAAAATATATAAAAAGTTACAATAAAGCACCAAATATACAATAAACATTATGAGATTTGCCTAAAACATTACAAAAAAAAAAAAAACTTAAATTTTTTTTTACATATCTACATATTTTCTAAAAAAATCAAAAGCTTGTCAAATATTCCAATTGAATAATATCTATGTAAGCATCATGATGCAGTTATAAAACATGCTACACTTGAACACTGATAAAGGATCAATCTTTGAATTAAATATGTATAGCCTTTAATTTAACTTTGGTATTTAAATATTATCAATTGACAGAAACGAGATGTCCGAAGAAAATAAATATAATCATTTAAAATTTATTAACTATTAAAGAGAAAGCTTCTTATATAGTTCATTAAAATCAAAATAAATTCACAAAGATATTTTAAAGTTATAATGATGATTATGTACCATTGTGTAATGCAATTTAATACATATATAGTTTAATAAGATAAGTTCAATTGAAGTAATATTTATATTTGTAAATTAATAAAATAATTTTTTAAAACTGTGAATTTGTTCTGTTTTACTTTTATATTATAGAAAATAACTTTCAATGAAACTTGAATCTACTTTACATTCAAAAACATCTATGTATTAAGCATTTTTAAGACAGAATGTACTGGTAAGATGCAATACCAAAAACAATACAAAAGTTTGATTTTTCAGATGAAAATCTAATAAGACTTAAAATTTTTAATAAATATACTACAAGCATGCCACAGGATTACATTAACTAGCCATGTACTATGTTTGACATAATACAAAACAAACATACAATATCTAATATATCATATATGAAACACATTTTATAAAAAATGAAATTACATTTATAAATGTGTAAAAGTTAATTGTAAGCACACTACATGACTAGAAGGATACAATGTTAATTTACTGCATTGTCCTTGCAATTATACATGTTTATTGTTTCAGGCAGTTTATTTTGCCCTTTAATCGCGAATCTTTTATGAAAACATTTTTTTCTAAACTAATTAGCAGATTAAATGCTACATACAAAAAATATATGAAAATGAAACAAAAAGTTGAATAACATATCCTTAAAATACAATAATTATTCTTCTATACTAATTACCCTGCATTTCTTTTCAACATCTGCAATGTTCTTCAGAAATTAAAAAAAAATATTTTATAAAGCAATTATGGAATCTTTGGAATTTTTATGGACAAAATATCTGATATTTTATTATAGGCTTTCAATTAAAAAATTTCTAATACAAGCACTTCTTGCAAGCAAGTGTACACTTAACTTATAAAAACCGAGCATCACAACTTAAAATGCACAAAAAAACTAACATATAAACTTATTGATTGTATGACCAGTCAAACATTCTGTTATGCCAAAAGTTTGAATCAATTAGATTAAATTGAATTGATATTTCAAAAGTTGCATATTTTTCAAACAATAATGAAAAGGAATAATACACATCCTTGAACAATTGAAATAAATGTAAGAAATTATATACTTCAGTCCTTTCATATATTCCAATGAATAATATATTTGACTAAAATATTTGCAGGAGGCAAGAGTTTGTGCTATAAATTATAATTCACTGAACTCATTACAACACATAACTATAAAAATTATCTAACATATTTGTCAGCATGCACATTGAATTAAAAATACAATAATCTTCTGTATACTTTTAACTAAAAAAATATTGCCACTAATTCAACATATAAAATAATTTAATCTCACAAACAAATATCTTCATTAAACTATTTTTCAGAAATCACAGATATAACTTTTTGATTTAGAAAAGAATGCCGCCAAATTGTCTTGTATTACAAATGAAATTTTCAAGAAAGTTGCACAAGATAAGCTGCTATAATTTCACGATTCTCAAAAACACAATATAATAGTTCAAATTATAAACTTTTTAGAAATATTTCTAGTTGCCTCTTTGAAGTACATATCAAAATTTAAAAAAAATGAGGTCTAGCAGAATTAAAATTTGTATGATTTGCTTACAACAAACTCAGTTCTCATCACTGAAGATGTATTCAATGACTGCTACAGAAACACAACTCGGCCATTTATACAGCACATTTAAAAATGATAACATATGCACATATATTCAATTTCATACAGTTGCTAAAATTAGACAAAGTTTTTATCTATGCAATTTGAAACAAAAGTTTTTCCTCCACTTTCATCACTAATGAGGAAACTTATCAATTTCCTGTATCAATACGAAAGTATAATATAAAGAAAATTTTTTAAGACAACAAAATGCATATTTACTAGAGCAATTTTAAAAAAAAAGAGAGAGGTCAAAAAAGAAATATGAGAGAAAATTCTTTTTTTAAAGGCTAATACTTTATGATTTCAGAGTCGGACTACAAAATGAAACTATTTTGAACTAAATTTTATTTTGATATATCCATTATAAACATTATAAAAAAATTCTTTAACTAAGGCAAGAACTAGAGATAATTCTTTTCCTGATGATTCTCTTCTATTGATCTTTTTTGTGATGAAAACGTTTTTCATACTTGAAAACTAGGAGAAAAAAAAGGGGAAATTATATATATATATATTTCATTAAAAGATTTAACAAATCAATAGATATAAGAGCAATATAAAGAATTCAGCAGTAATTGTTTAGTTCAATTTAAACTACACAAAAAAGTTGAATGTGAAAGTTCATAAATTATTCCTGAATAAACAAAGCTAACCAAACTAAACATTATCTTCATTTATATTTATATAATAGACATCACAAAAAATAGCAAAATGCATAAAAAAAGAACATGCAAATTTGTTACCTATTTAAATATTTAAGAAATAATGAACTATTATTAATTTAAATTTAAATTTCTGTCGGTTTTTGCCCTTTTTGTCTACTACATGCACCTTTTAATTTTGAAGGAAGTTAATGTGTGTGCTTATTAATATTAAACGAAATGAACAAAAAACAATAATATTATTAGAAAAAATTCACAGAACTCCTTTATAAACACAACTTAATTTGATGAAAAATTTCATTAATATACATATTATTTAAATTCCAAAATTTAAAAAGAATCACAAACTTACAACACATTTTTAAAAATAAAATTCAAAATATTACTTACTATGAAAATAAAATTATTTTGTCACTTCATCATAACAAATATCACAAACTCGAACAGGGTTTTTGGAAGCAGCAACTGTAGCAGTTTTGGCAGAACATTCATTACAAAAAATGTTACCACAGTTTCTACAATGATGCTGGAATATATACATGTATAAATCAATACACAACACATTTCTAGTTTCACATAAATCATTAAAAATCAAAATATTAATAATCTCATTAAAAACTGTTTAGAATAAAAATAGCCAATTAATTTTATAAATAGTTATCTTTATAAAGATAACTTAACTGTACAGGTTAAATTTTCATTTCCAAATCTTTAAATAATTAATTTTGATCTTAAGGCTTCACATCATTTTTGCACCTCAAATAAAGTATATGAAAAATTATATAAATATATATAAATTCAAACTGTATATAATGAGAAAATAAATTTTTTTTCCTGACTACATATATTTGGACTCCAAAGAGGCTTAGTAGCAAATCGTTATTAACATTATAACACAACTTATTTTTATTAGCATTAAAATTTCAATGGTAAAGATTTTTGAATAAGTAACAATCCTGAAATGAATTCAGTATTGTAGAAATTTATATTTGAATTCCAAGTACAAAGAAAGTGATTACATATTATAAATACACTAAAAGTAAATTCATTAACAGTTATGGTCAAAGATCTGATGGATGTGTGCTGTTAAAGAATATAAATAAATATTTTTTTAAAATTCCTTTCTTTCCAAACTGATAAAAATTTAAAGAGAGGATAGTTAACAATAATATATGAAGGATTTTACATATATAAAGAAAACAATCTTTATTTTTCAAAGAATAACTTTATTTTTGTATAAAAGATAATTTTTTACATTAATGTAAGATAAATATCTCATCTGCAATGATCAAACAATAAACCAACTATGACGAATGACTTGAATTACATAATTTGCATGCAAAACTTTATTTTATATGAAATCATCAATATTTTTGAAGATCTAACTTTATAACATCATATTCAACTGAATTTTTATTCACTATTCAAGAAGAAAAGTTTTCATGAAAATTCATAATAATTTGCAAATAGTTTAATGATCTTTTTAGTATCAATAACAGAAAATAAAATGAACTAGAAATTCATTGAGTAATTAATACAAATATCAAAAATTTCCTCTGAATTTTATGATTATGCATAAATTTTTATTAATTTAAACTTTTTAGTGTCCAAGTACTATAATTATTAATAAATAACTAACAAAGAAACCAAATAAATTAAAATGTAAACTAAAGATGCTGAGATCATAATTATATTATCTCAGACTAAAGAACCCATTTATTTTTAATCCTATAATAAATTTGAAATTTATACTATACTTACTTTTCTAATAGTAAGTGAAAAAAGTTTACCACATGCTGTACAATGTGAAACTTCACCATCATCAGCCCACTTGCGAGTAATGTGTTTCATATTTTCCACCTGCAAGAGTGAAAATTTCTTTATAATACAATTAATATTTTGAAAAGATATTGTTATACTATGATGATAGATTTTGTTATACTATGTGAATCATTCTTAAAATTGATGACATTTACTGTTATTTTGTACTTAAATTGTAAAAGTTGATGGTATTTAGAATAAAGAAGTACAGATGATAAATCTGATATTGGTACTTATTGCTTAAAAATATATATAAAAAATGACAGTATCAATGGAGAGGCAGGGAAATTATTTTTAAATAATTTTGCTTACACAAAATGAGCAAAACACAGTAAACCTCACATAATGATATAGTTTGACTCCATGAGACAACAAGCATAAGTTATCATTTTACAAGTGACAAAAATTATTAAGTAAAACTTGAACTGTATTCAAATGTAAGACATTACAGAAATACTGACTAAATGAATAAATAGCACACACTTCAGAACTTAATTTTTTTAAAAAGCTTAATGCCTTATAAGAAATAATATACAGTCAAATCTCCCCATTTCTCTCCTCTCAGTTTCTACTTCACAAACTTTTCCTGAAACTGGTTTATGAAGTATATTGAAAAATAAGATGAATCTCTATTGAATGAATTTACCACATAATGAACTTTTTTCAGACTTTAGCAAATATGTTAAATAGAGCTCTGGCTGTATTTAAGTTTAAAAAGATTCTTAATAATCTATTATTCTTTTACTTGGTTTTACATTTGCTAAATTAACAAACATACCCGTAAAATGACATTTATAAAAAAAGTCAATCAGAAAAGTAATGTTAGAAGGGAATCATTACAGGTTTTAAAATTATATTAAAAAGTAATTTGCGTAGAAAATTTGATGATGTATAATGTTCAAAATAATACCAATTAATAAACTTGCCAATACAAAATAATGCAACACCCTGAAGGAAGCATGCAAATAACATGAAATTTACAACATGCATTAGCGGAGGTGAGATATGCAAATGATTGGAATTTCAGGGCAGACACATCACGCACGCATGTGGCGCCACCTCAAAGCCCTATTTAAGGCTTGGAGATTTCGACGATTTCAAGTTCGGCAATTGTGTTTTTCTTGTGGTTTTTTCAAAAAACGATCAGTTATGTCTCATAGAAAACAGCAATCAGCTTTTGATCAAGTATCCGAGTTCGACAGATAAAGGACAGTGGCCTACCGAGATTGTGGATTATCTTTCAGGGAAATCGGTAGCCATGTTGGACGAAACCAAACAACTGTAATGCGGATATGTGACCGTTGGATGCAAGAGGGTACGACGGACCGACATGGTCGCATCCACCTCAGTGCACCATTTCACGTGAGGACAGGCAAATTGTGCGCATGGTAGTGACGGATCGCTCAGTCACATCATAAACCATAGCACAGCACATTGAGTCTGTAACGCATCATTTAGTGTCTGCGCATACCATTTGACGCTGTTTACAGCAGAGTGGTATGTCTGCAAGACGTCCATTGCTTGGTCTACCCTTGACGCAGAACCCCAGACGTCTCCAACGCCAATGGTGCGATGAAAGAAGGATGTGGGCGGCAGAATGGAATGAAGTTGACTTTACTGATGAGTCACGCATCTGTCTGCAACACCACGATGGTCGGATTCGAGTCTGGAGACACCGTGGAGAGAGGATGCTGAGCAGCTGCGTTATGCACCACCACACTGGTCACGCATCAGGTATTATGGTATGGGGCGGTATTGGATATCACTCTCGCACTCCTCTAGTATGCATTGCTGGTACTTTAAACAGCCAGCGTTACATCTCCGAGGTGTTAAAGCCAGTTGTCCTTCCATACCTTCAGGGCTTGGCCACAGCCATATTTCATCAGGATAATGCGCGACCACACGTTGCATGCATTGTCCAAAGGTTCTTTGTCAATCACCAAATTGAATTGCTTCCCTGGCCGGCTCACTCTCCGGATCTTTCGCCAATAGAAAACATGTGGTCCATGGTTGCTCAACGATTGACCCAGATTACACCCCCAGCTGCCACACCAGATCAACTTTGGCAACGTGCGGAAGCTGCTTGGTCTGCTGTACCCCAAGAACACACCCAAAGTCTCTTTGAATCAATGCTGAGGCGTGTGGCAGTGGTGATCTCCAACAATGGCGGCTACTCTGGCTACTGATTCTGGCAGGAACCACACTTCACAGAAGTCAATAAATTTAATCATTTGATACTTGGTCAACATGTTATCTACAAAATAAATTTTGTTGTGCTATCTCGTCTTTCTTGGTGTTACTTGGCCAGCAGTGTAGTTATGATGCAGTAAATAAACTGGTATGAAAATTGAACATTAAGAAACAATCCTTTAGTTTTTAGGAGATTTTAATTAAGTCTATTAAGAAATCTGTTAAGTTTTAAATCTCTTAACCAGTTTGACAATTTAAGAATATGAATATTTATGTCTGAATAACCTGCAAAGTTTGGTTTTCTCTTCCTAATTCTTGTAGAGCAGCAACACAGTCATCATATTTCCTTCTCAAATCAGTAGAAATTTTTTGTAGTCGTTCACACTCAGTTTCACTTTTCAAACATCTGTAAAGAAGCAACATCAATTTTTATTAAACTGCTTAGAAATCGGTAACTAAAAGTATCATTAAACTGCCAATTAGGTATCATTATTTTAAAAATCAACTTTCTAAAATTTAAAATTATAAGACAAATAAAATGTTCCAAGTTATTTTGAAGTTCATTTTCTAAAATACAATGGAAAGACTTTTTTTTAAAGTTTTAGTTTTCAACACAAGCAAAAATAGTTAAACATATTTATGATAACAATGAAAAAAACTATTAATTTTTTACAATGACATTACTATGATTATCTTTTTCCTAACAAGTAATTTGAAAAGCAACTGAAATTTAATTGCAAAAATATACAGTAACAGATACAATTCACAATTATTCCTTCATGATACAAACTGACCTTTCCAATAGACTATTTCGTTCTTCAAGAGCATTTTCAAGTTTTGCTTCCAATTCTGTAATGAATAAATTATTACTTTATTTTAAACAATAGTAATTAAGAAAAAAAGAGCTTTGGACTAAAAATTGACAATTTGGCAAAAGGAAATAAATAGTTTAAAGTGACATTTTTCTGTAGACCATACATAACAAGCAGGAAAATTAATACAGCCAGAATTAAAATTATAATTAAACTCAATATTCCCAAACAATCAATGTATAGAATTCATCACAACTCACACAGGAAGAAAAATATACATAAACACAATAATTAAAAAGTTGTACTGACTTGCATAAATAAAAGAACAAAGATTCTACTACACATAAAAATAAAAAAAGATGCCTTTTGAAATTCTTAAACAGCTGAAAAAATTTATAGCAACATAAAATAATTGATGTGAACTTAATTATGATGTTAATATACCAATATAAAAACTCCTAAAAGGAGTCTACTTCTATTGATGCTTTTTTCCCCTGCATATTTGAATTTTCACCTTAACTTTGAAAGTTTTTGAGTTATAAGGTTTTAAAAAAGAGCTCTTCTTATGTTAACTGAGCATCTTGAAAATTTGATAAATTATGGACTAAATATTTTTGAAAGATACTTACACAAATAAGTATCTTTCAGTTAATTAAACATAGTTCTAAAAAAATGAATTACACAATACATTATAACTTATTGATCCTAGATTATTCAGATCATGCAACCCATAAATTCAAAATTTTATGCAATTCCTTTTAATTCAGAAAATATTCAAGGAAAAACTTACAATAAAAAAGGGTGAAGTCTCTTAACTTATAATTTTTAATTATTGATCTATTTATTATCTAACACAAAAAATTAAAATTCTCATGATTTGTTTTCATGGAATTAATCTTATTCAAGTACATTGCTCCTTAATCATTTTTCATAGGCATTTCATAAATGCTGATAAAATATGGATCACTTTTTCATTCTAAGGTAAAAAAAGTAATAAGATTATTTTTAAATATTAATTAAAATATTAATATCTTAGTTAACTTTCCATCCAGCTATTAAGTAATATCCATTTTAAGAATGGGAGAAAAATTAACTATTAATATAAACATCTATGAAAATTTTATGCAGTCAAATGCTTAAGACAGTTAAAATTAGCAGACCTATTTTCCAAATTCTTAGAATTTTTCTAACATAATTTTACAAAATTTGAAACTAATATTAATGGATTACTTATGAGGCTTGATAAAGAATACTTTTTATGTAGAAGTTCCTTTATTGGAGTTCATAAAATAACTTTTTATCGCATTGGATATGTTGAGTTCCACCTTATTCTTTTACAAATTCTTATTTATCACTAATATCATAAATACTGCATTCAGATATTGATAATATTAAACAAATTCTGATGAAGCAGTTAAAGTATATTCTTGAAGAAATGTTTTCCAGTTTAAAAAGTAAATTAGTTTTTATAAATACAGGAAGTTAAAAAGTTTTGAAGTCAAATTACATAAGTTTAACATTGTTTTCTTTGAAAAAGGTCTTTTTTCAGGGCCATTGTACCAAATTTTGTCATTCGTCCTTAAACAAGTCCAAATCACAAATGTACTTTTAATCACTCGAGGTTAATCTTTATAACCATGGTGTATCCCTATAATAGCTCCTGAACTCACACATACAAAGAAGTAAAAATTGCCAGAAATTAATAGAAAGGATACCTGATGCAGCATTTATTACTCCTCACACAGGGCATATGACCCATGTTGGGAAACATGGCTATAGATACTTGTGGTCATACACACTCTATAGAAAACTTGAATCGATTTTTGTTTACACAATCATAATTTACCTTTTGAATTTTTATTTTGTCTCTCAAAACCTGAGCTTGACTTGCTGAAGTCCAAGGCTCCAATGGAACACAGTTTATAGACAATTAATTTATGAAATAAGACAATTAAATATTTTTTATTATTAAAGCTACCTTTTGATGCTCATCTTTAAAAGAACTGCATCGAGCATCTGTGTTTAATTCTGTAGTAGTTTTCGATGACAACATGAAAAAACAAGAGTGCATTGGATATATCTAAAAGCATATGGGTACTCGATTACTAGATTTTAAGAGAAAATTCAAAGATAAGGAGAAAAATTAAGATACTCAATTTTTTTAGGTATAGTTAACAAAAATTGTATTTTGCAAATAAAAATTGTGTGGAAAGATTCTGAATCCAAATAAGTTTGTTAATGATCCAGTGATTCTAAAACCAGCATTTATGGAATTTAATTCTAAGTGTACACATGGCTACTACACAATTATAAACGGGTTATGATACAAATTAATGATTTTAAAACAGTATGGTAGTGAATCAGGTTATAACTGCATTTCATTTTTCAAAATATTAGATGGTCAGAGAGTACAAGCAGCAGAGCACAAGCAACTTCAGGTATCAAGGACAATAAATAAATTAAAGTGATAAAAATGTTATTGAAATATTTGTGGAGAGGAGGATAAAGACAATGTTTCATATGCATGTGGAAAATGTTTAAAATTGAAAATCAAAAATTTCAACATTGCAGCTTGTTTTCTCAAAATGTAATACTTTCACACTTTATGTATCTTTTTCTCAAAAACTAGTTGAAGCATAAATCTCATAAATTTATTGTCTACATATTTTAAAGGAGGAAATAAGCTATATATAGCAAACTTTTTAGACGAGAGCCTTTTTTTAAACTAAAATTCACAGGAAAAATTATACAAGAATTTAAAAATTTATAATTATTTTAATTTTTAATAAAAAAACCCATCCTTTACATATTATAGTACCCTTTACTTATTTGTTATTAATAGTACTGTTAAAAATTTACCCATATGAAATAATGAATTTCCAAGAAAAAGGTACATAAACATATTTAACTTAACATGGGTCTTATGAACATGCCAGAACCTCTTAACTTAAAAATGCTTAAATAATTCCTGATTTAGTCTCCGGAAAATTCAGTTTTACAAATTTAACAAAAGAAATGCTATAATCAAACAAAGCACATTGAAAAATTGTAAGGTATGATAGGCTTGCGAGTTTATCAATATTGTTTGTTTTAAACATGTGCCCAACTAATGATATCTATAGTACATGACTAGTGTTTTACATAAACTACTTTAAAAAAAAAAGGCTATATTTAAAAAATATATAGATGAAGGCACCAAGAGATAATTTTCCCTTTTAAAAACTAAAAATCTATTGGTTCACAGAAGGAGAGAGTATGACTCCCCCCCCCCTAACCCCAGCCTTGTATACACCATTGACATGTACTTATTTAAAATTTGTAATATTCTTCCTGCCTGCCTACTCCTTTTATACTTTCCATGTTTTGTACTTATGCATGATTTTAAGTATGTATTTTTAATTTATATTTTACATGTTTTAAAAAAAATTTCATCATTCCTATAGAGATTTAATTACTTAAAGAATCTAGTACATAATAAAAATAATCATTTATAACTGAAAAACCATTTGCATTAATTTATAAAATAATTTTCAATAAAAAATCAGTATAGTAAATAATGTTTCCAAGCGTGAACAGCTTTATATTGGTATTCAGGTTATAGTAACAATTATTAATAGAAATTTAGAAGAAAAAAATAAATGTATAAGCACAGAAACTTATTAACATATTTCTAACCAATTAAATGATACTTACAATGTATGATGGGTATTAAAAAAAAAATACAGAATATATTTAATCACAATACCACATAAAATAAGCACAGGAATATCTTACTTAGTGCGGCTGCATTTGATGCTGACCCTGCGTTAGTATAGTTAGCAATTTGAAAACTAAATTTCAGTTAGCATGGATTGATTCACTAATATATGTTTTGGAAAAATTTTGCCCCAAATTGTTCTCGTCAAGCATGATGTTACTGCAAATGCCTTTATAAATTTGATCACTGTCTTTGATGACTTTATTTTCATTTTATAAACATTTAGCAATCAAAGTGTTTCATCATTTTTTCCCTCCCTTTCACGAATGATTAATTTTCGGTAAACATACAAATACTTTTATTTTAACAAAACTCAATACTAATAAATCCCTTATTTTTTTAATAGAAATTATATTTAATTCGGTGAGGATTCATTTAAATACGGCAGCAACCAATAAGTGAGATATTCCTGAATTTATTTTGATAAAATGGAGAATCAACAGTATTATAATGTACTATTTTCTTTATTTATACCTAGTTTTGTTCCAGAAATTTCATCCAATTTTTGTTCTAAGCTCTCTCTTCTTCTTTGTTCTGAAGTTAAATCTTCTTTTAGAGTTCGAATATTTTCTGTAAGAACCCCTATTCGAGCTGTGTGGTGAGCTTCTTTTTCTTCCCAATCAGCATCTTTTTGTTTCAGTAATTTATCAGATTCCTCCTAAAGTATTAAATGGAAAAAAGGCAGATAAGTTAAATGATTATTAAAGTATTAATCCTTCCTTAAAAATATAACTCAGATACCCTTATCCTTACTAGCCCCTCCCACTTCCATTCCTCATGTGCGATTTAAATTTTTCTGCAGCAATTTTACATACATAAAATTTTAATGTAAAACAGTATCAATAACAACAGAAAGCATATTGTTTAAAGTTATCCCCATTTTTCTTTATACTTCTAATAAAACAATTATGAATGAAATTTCATATTAAGATTATCACTAGGATTTAGTACAATAAAATTTTCACAACTTTTACATTAGTCTGTTTCCATTATTTTAATAATTAAAATTTATCTCATTATTATACATAAATTATACTTAACAAAAGGTTTAAAGTTGACATTTATAATTAAGGTAAAAATTAAAAACATTCTTGCCTGATTCATTATATTAAAAGAAACAATTCTCTATGTAAATAGTACAGAAATATGTTTCTATGTCATTTTCTACAAATCTTTAAATTAACAATATTTCTTTAATAACTCATTTTTCATAAAGAAAATGATATAAAAAATAATAAGCTAACATGCATTATATTATCAAAAGCATCTCTGCACTTATATATTTTAAATTTTTTGGTACACATATAAAACATTAAGTGACAAAATTTCACTGTAATAATAGCTAATATTCTATTTCAGAAGTTATTTTTTACTTTATTGAATATTGCATTTTGTTTTAAGCATCTTTCTAATGAAAAGCAGTGATCAGATCTATCACACAGGAGTAGGAAGTAACCAAAATTTATAAACTGATAACTACGATCGATACAGGCAAAGAAATAAACAAAAAAACTAGCTGATATAAATTGATAAAAAAACTGATAATAAACTTATGTAACCATGTTAGTTTCAATGCATTTCATAAATAGGATGTAGTGCAGAAAGATTATGATTTTGAAAAATCCAATCAATTTTTCCAATAAGTCAACAGGTTAAAAAAAACACTTCTATATAACTAGTATGAAGTGAATAGATGCTTACATCTTTTTCTATACCTTACACTATTATTAAGCACAAAAATTAAAAATATTTAAAAAAAAAAGATTATTAGTTTTATACTTTCCTTATTGAAAAAAAGTAATTTAAATAAAAAAAAACTGTCCAAAAGTAATTACATTTCATAAAACAATTAGGGTGACTAAGCACCAAAAAAAATTTATTTCCTGCAAACAATATGTTTAATATTTTACTATGTGAGATGTAAGTAAATAAAAACTTATATTGATTTTTTTTTCTCTGAAAATTAGAGCAAGACAGGATTTTTTTAAATTTTGTAAAGCTTTCAAGCTAAGACGTCTCATTTCAAATAATTATAATATTTCTCTCAATTTTAAAAAAAATTATCAACTATGACAAATTTATAGATTTGAAACAGTAAATACATTCAGTAATCTTAAAGGATAAAAATAAAAAAGATTTTTAAAAGATATCACATACAGAAAAATAAAGCTTTAGAATATATTTTAATTAAAAAATGTTTCCTAATAATTGCATTAAAAGTACATTAATTAAAAGCACACATAAACATATTATCTAGATTTATGTTTTGCTCAATAGATTTCAAGCCAATATTTAAAAAAAAAATTGGCAGTTATAGAGACTGCCGATAGAAGTGAAAATTAAGAGCTTTTAGTATTAAAATTTGAAATTTCATAATGTTTGAATTAAAATTATCAACATCAATCTGGTTTTCACATCTATTGACACTCCGATCAACAACTAAATGCATGTTTATATGGTTTTTTATTATTAAAATATATTATGGGCTGTACAAGATCATGACAAAATATAAATATAATTCAATTGAAATAACAATTAATATACAATCATATTATTTATGGATAGTATTTGTATTTACTTAAATTTCGATGTACTTGATTTTTAACATTATTTTAATTGTTTGCATCATTGTCATCATTAATTTCAACAATACTTAGACTTTTTGTACTTTCAATTAGTTCATTTTGTTTTAAAAAAGATACAATAGGCTTATGGTAACTAAAGTAAGAAAGGAAAATGTTTGATTCAAATTTATCTAAGTATTGCGTAAAAACCGCATTGATTGTCCTTTTATAATTTGTAGTACTGAGTTTTCGATCATTGGACAAATTTAAATTTAGTGTTTCATTTAGAAAATAAATTAGTGGTAGATTTTTATAATCTGCAAAGTTAATATTGAAGTCTCCACTTAAAATCATCGGTACATTATCATATTTTTTGCCAAATCTTTTTTCGAGTATTTCAGAACCTTCTTTTGTATAAATCATCAAATTTTCGAATAAAAATTGTTGTATCTGTATCATAGATTTTCCAGGCGAAATATAAACGGCAACCATTAATATGTATTGCCCATTCTCGGAATCACAACAAGCAATGCACAGTATATACACATTGAGATTTTCACTAAATACATTCAATTTCACTTATAAGATATACACAGCATTATACGTCAGCTGTATAGCTACAGATATACTGCTTTAATCATGTCGATGACACGAACACATGAGATTTCACCCATTCCAAAAGTATCTAAGGCGAACAGCACACTGCGCGTGCGCCAGTCAGAGCATGTCGGTGACACGAAACCATAAAATTTTCCCCTACCAAAAAGTGCCCAACGCCGCTAAAGAAGTTTTCACTTCAAAAACCAGAAAAATCAGTTTAAAGTTTTTAAATAGAACATACTACTAAAAATTACTAATTTTTTTTGGTCATATGTATACATTATTGAATATTAACACTTACATGTAGAATAACCTATTTTAAAAGGGCTACTTTTCATGGCTTTTTGCCATTTTTAATATATTTGAAGTTTAGTTCCAGAAATTTAGATGCTTCATATTTCTTTTAAGACACACAAGCATTCTCCAAAACCTTTTGATTTTTTTTTTTGATGCATTAGATTTTAAACAGACACAAATAGTTTCTTAAGTGTTTCATGGACTGCAAATACCCTGATATTATACTCACAAACTATTTCAGACACAGGTATTTTGATATTTCTTACATACAAAGTTTATCTTTCAACACTTTACCAAATAATGTTATGCAGGTTTTCTTTTGAATTTTGTGTTAGATACCTAAAAGTTTAGCTTACAGGTTTATTAAGGTTCATCGAAAACCAGATGTTGACAGGTAGGCAAGATCTTTGAAAAGAGTTCCCTCCTAATCAGCATTACAATTTTTAACTTTAAAAAACTCAGAAAATAAAATGTTTAACCTTTGAAGAATTGGGTTCCTTGCAGCAGCATTCAGTAATATTATGACTCTGCTCTGAAATGCTGAGAAAAACTTAACAGAAATGACACTTATTTCATTTGTCCATACAGATTATGCTAATAACAAGTTGACCCCCCCCCCTTTTTGCTGAACTATGATGCTATTACCCTGTTAAAGTTACTGCACTCTCAATGTTGCATTCTGGACATAGAATATTAATTTAGGATGTCAATAATTCAGCCAATATTAATGAGAGAAGAAAAGTCAAGTGATTTCAAGGAACACCGACCTTTGCAAAAATTTTAATAGGACTGTTTTAACAAAAAAATATGTATAACCTAACTTAACTCAGTGGCGCAACAGCCCATGAGAGCCAAGGCCCATTGTGTCCACATCAGTATACACGACCTTGGGCCTGAGCAGATGTTCCAGTTAGGTGGCCAGTCTGACGCAAAACCCCCAGTGTTAAGTTCCCAAGCAAGCTTGGTGCTCATTTTATCAACCCAATGAAGGGATAAAAGGCTGAGTCAATCTTGCCCAGCCCGGGATTTGAACCTCAGACCTGTGGTGTGGAAGCACGATGCACTAACCACTCAGCCACTGGGCTTCATATAACCTAACAAATAAATTAAAAATTTGTCGGCTTTTCTTTGGAAATGTTTTTAATAATAAAATGCATCATTTCAAGCAATAACTTGTCTAATATTTTTTTAGATATGTTTGGTCCTGTTGATAATTTCTAAACTTCTCTTAAAACATAATACATTCAACTATATTATATTCAAGAGTCGAATGCAATTTTATCTAATAAAACTTCTAATATTTCATAAGCTTCTCAAATAATTACATTACTTAATACAGTCACAAAATAGATATTTAATAAGTAAAAATTAAAAAATTTTGTCTGTTAGAGCTATATTCATTTTATTTTTAATCATGAAAGAAAAACTATAATTCTGACTAAAAAATTCACAAGACAAAGCTAAAACTTAAACAAACTAGCTTGAAAAATCAAACACAGAATTTTAAATAATATAGAAATCAAAAATAACCAAATATTATTACCAATGATGATTTAAAACCTGCAATCCTTTCTTCTGCTTCTTCCAACTGATTCTCTAAAGATTTAACTGTTTCTTGATTTAGGGACAGTTGCTATAAAAATAAAAGAAATAATACAAATATTTTATTTTAATTTTTACATTATATGTAAATTATCTACAGCTTCATCATTATCAATAATAATAATAATTAACCCTGATTAAAATAAAAAATACAACTGAAAAATCTGCAGCAACATGCATTAAAAATGACTGTTAGATTAAACAAAACAATTGCAACAAAAAAAGTAGAAAATGAACTTTAAAAATAGAACATTTATTATTTAGCTGATTTGATTTTTTATTAATGCTGCACTTTGAAGCAACACTAGGGGTACTCGTGAGGGACCTTAAAATATTAAACATTGGTCAAATGACAAGGACAACATTTGAGGCTGCACCTCACTCCCCAAGCTTCCACACTACGCCAATATGTGGATTTTGACCCTTGACAGATTCAGCATGCATCAACCCCTCTACACAATGTATCTTTAGTGGCACCAGAAGTTGAACCCATGGCCCAACAATGCCAGCCATGAATTGGTGACCATGACCACTTGGTTATTGCAGCCACTTTTATTATATAGTGATATATTTCAAACATGATGGTTTAAACTAAATCTAACACATTTGATGTTAAATTATTCTGTATTTTCTTAATAAAGGAAACAATGGTTTAAATCAGAGGTTCAAAACTTTTTTATCTCACAGACCCCTTGCCATGTTTTTCGGTTTGGGGTAGACCCCTACTTACCTAACAATGAATTTTTACAAATTTATCAACTTAAATGTCTTTTGGATAGCTGTTATGGAAATATACTTTAAAATATTTAAATTTCTAATTTTAGTGAAGTATAAAGTTTAAAACCTAAGACACACAAGTTAGATCATTAAATTAAAGTTTAATTACTACTTAAAATAATTGTTACACAAAGTAACTGAGCAACAAACAAATGTGCTTTTAATGGGAGAAAGGAATCTGGTGCTTCATCCATTCTGGTGCTTCTAAAATTGCTGATATCCATTTCTAAATTTTACTTTAAGATCTCCTTAGTGCCTATTCTGATCAGTTCCTCTTGTAATATGATGTTTGTTTTTCCTTTCAATGTGACTATATTAATTAATTACCTACTCTGGTATTACCATTATATATATATATATATATATATATATATATAGTCAAAGCATTCTCAAACCTAGTTTCAAAATCTGAATAAAGGGCATTTAAATGTTAAATATAGGCTAAAACATCTTTTTCCTGTGTGACAAATTTGAGAAACTAAGAAAATTTGGGGACATCCAATATTATACACCTTAGCTTAATTATGACAAGAAACGCCGGAAAAAAAATGATGGTCTATGTAACTGCAAATTAACTTCATTAAATTTAGTAAATAAATCTGTTAAACAGGCAATTCTGGTTTCCACTTGATTAAATTTTCTTTCAAAATTAAAATCATGATCTGGTATAGTGAGAGTCACTATCGTAGAACCCCATTTACGTCTCATGGACCCCCAAGTTATTTTTCATTGACATGGACGCTCTGCATGTTGCCATAGACCACTTTGGGAATCCCTAGTTTAAATTAAGAATAATTTAGAATGAATTATGTAAAAGTACTATAAAAATTAAAATTTAAAACAATGCAAAATGGAATATAAATTGGCATACATTATTACATAAATACCATAAAATAATATTTTCATTGGGATTCCCAAAATTTAATTTAAGTTTCCTACTTCAATTTACTACATCAATTTAAAAAAAATCAAATATAAATAGCTTCAAATAATATGCATCCTAAAATGTTTGTGTACTCAGTTTAGGTAATTTATTTAAAAAAATTGCTTGTTTTATTTATGTTAAATAATTTAGAGGGGAAAAAATTACTAAAAAAACAAAACAAAATAAATACGCCTTTTATGTTACATTCTACGTGAGAATTATACAGCAACAAGTTATGTGAAAAATAATAAATATATCTTATTATTTTACTTTCGAGTTAAATGAATTAACTATAATTCTATTATTTCTTTTGATCAAAAGAGCATTTTAATTAAAATAACCGACATAAATTTTTTTTTATAATATTCACATCTTAATAAGATTTGATATGAATTATTGGGAATTCATATAATTTTGTAAATGACAATTTCTCAACATTGTATAGTTTCATGTTTGAAAATCTGAATTAATTTTTTGAGCTAGCTGTAATGTTACAAAAAAAAAAGTTACTTTGGTTTTTAATCCTTACCAGTACAGCCTCACCTTAGCACAATCATTTTCCAAGTTTTCTAACTGCTTTTGAAGTTTCACTTTATCCTTCAAATATATTTCTTTTTCTAAATTGGAATCTTTTAAAATCTATAAGAATAATAATTAAAAAAAATCAGTAATTTTTAAAAAAAATTACTTAAATATATCAGGAAAACAATATGGATTCAATACAGAGGTATCTTACATTTCGATTTTATTAAACAAAAAGGTATTATGCATAATGATGAAAATTTAATAGATGTTTGAAAAAGATTTGGTACTTATGTATCAGCCTGCTGACCATTTTCATCAAATTAAAAATTGTCATCAAATGCTGTAATATTCATTAGCCAACAATGATAAAACTAGCCCACATATGCTCATATTAAGCAAAATCTTAGAGCATGTTATTCGAAATTTTTGCCAATTTACAGGTTAAAGGGCTAATACCTAAGTTAAACACATAATAAATGAGCTTATTATAAAGATCAAAAAATTTTAATACATTAGTTTTAATTGTTGTCTTCCTGTTTTACGTTATAAAGTACACTGCTCAAAATGTTAAAGGGAGTAAGCAAAGGAATAAGAAAAACCCCACTAGTCAGACACCCATATGCATAAAATGGAAAGTATACAGGTATTAAAAGAAAGAGAAGAAAATGCAAGAAAAAAATTGTTTAGGAGTTATAATTTTTTGAAGTGATGAAAAGATGTTTAAAAAATGCTTCAGGACAACAATTTGGTTACAAGCAAATCCCCAAAAAAGTAGAAATTTTTTTTGAAAAGGATGCTGGATGTTTAATACGGTGTATTGTTCCTTGAACAGCTGACTACTGCACACCTGTTTTTCATGGATGTGATGATTTCATTGATAAGACTTTGGAGAATACTATTCTACTTTCCAAGAGGCAGAAGTTTAAGTCCTGGACAATAAACAGAAGTCTTGCTGCAATATATAACCTGAGTATGTCCTAAATATTCTCAATAAGATTTAGGATCAAGAGAGCATGCTGGCCATACCACAAGCTGTATTATGCCAGTTTGAAGCTGTATTGCTTCATCTGACTCATTTTTTTTTGCCCAACTGAAAAGTTTGCTGTTATGATCTGCTGTGTGCTTCTTGTTTATAATATATTTAATAATATTTATGCCAGTGCTTGTAAATAAACTGTAATGCTAAATATCCATGGTGAAGAATTCATTCCAAATGTAACAAAAGAATCTCAATTTAAGTATTTTAAAATAAAGAACTGCTTTATCTAAGTAAGTTAATTGATGCATATATCTTAGGTTTCCTTAAAAATATTCTTTTCAAATTTCTTTTTCTTCAGAATATATATGTACAGTTGTTAAAAAAAAATCCCAACAACTTTTGCAATTTTTCTTTACACCTGGACAAAATTGGTATTACTATTAATTAATACAGAGAGGGGAAAAGTGACTCACTCCCTTATGAGATTTCGGGAACTATTAGACCTATAAACTTGAAATTTTCCAACCATGTTTCTTTTGTTGAATAAATATCAACTAAGAATAGTTCTGCAGAAATTTATTTCCAAGGAGGAAAGGGGATCGCAGAGGCACAAAAAATAAATTGCTTCCATTTTGGAAATTCAAGTCTTGTCCTTTTAAAATCAAAAGACAAGGGCTATAAAAAAGCTTTTAAACACAATTCAAAGCTTAATGCTAGAAAAACAATATTATAGTCATACATCATGAAGTACCCAGTGAAGCAGTGAGTAGTAGCTTAAAAAGACCAATTACATTAAATTAATTTTAATACAGTCAATTAAAATATTTTTGCATTGCAAATACTATTAATTTCATGAAATTGCTTTTTCATAATAAAATTAGCCTACATATCAAATTTCATAAAATTCAGTAAAAAAAAAAAGGGGGGGATTTGATATTAAATGAGTGTGTCTAAAACATACTTTAATTACAAAAAAATTATACTCATAAGTTTTTAGGATGGTTAAGCAAATCCATGCATACCTATTTTCCAATTGTAAAAATTATATTATAAAATAAATATGAGTTATTAAACACAGTTATGAAAAAATTAAATTATAATGCAGCAAAATTTTTAGATCTTTCATATTATACATTCCTGTATTCTAACTAAAAGGTTACGAAATATTCAAATCCACCAATGTGATCTGTAATAGGGAAGCATAAAGAGTCCTTCTTCCAGTTTACAAATCTTAATTTATTAAAACGCTCTGCATATAAGAATGAAATGGAAAAAAATATGAGTAGTTTGTTTAATATTTCTAGTAAGTATAAGATACTTCCTACTCCAATAAAACTCTGCATATAAGAATGAAATGGAAAAAAATATGAGTAGTTTGTTTAATTTTTCTAGTAAGAGTATAAGATACTTCCTACTCCAATAAAATAAAAAATAACAAAAATGTTAAATTAAAAATTAATCATATAAAACCTCATTAAAATATACCTAAATATAAAAAATATTAAATGTTTTTTTTTTATTAATCATTAGCTCAAAATAATACAGAATTCTTTGCAGTTTTCCCCAATTAAGTCTAGAAACAATTGGATTAGAATTTTTGAATACTGGTTTCCCCAGCAGCTCAATTAAACTATAGTCCGCAGACCCCCAGAGGGTCCCAAAGGTCTCTCCCTTAATGACAAGATTTCTTTCTCTTTCATACTCTGAAAAGTATTATGGAAGAAATAGAAACATGTGCCAACCTAGTCTAGATTACTATAGACCAGATCAATAATTAATAGTTAAAAACTTAATTTATTTGAAATTAGTATTTAGTAATGATTTTAATTAGATGTTAACTATTTTCTTAAAGGGAGGGGGAAGAGTTAAAAAACTGGTATACGTAGCAGAGCAATTTTAGTATTCAGGAATCTTTAAATCACTCAGCTATGTGTTGGTAGTCAGTCAAAATATTGGAGGTCCTCGATATCAGGCTGATACATAAGGGGGGGGGGGGCAGCCAAAGAAAATTTAAGAACTGCTGGGTTAGACTTCTCTGTACTTAATTCTGAAGGTGGAAAGGGAAATTATTTAATTTTATAATAAGAAAATTATCTTTTTGATATCAACTACATTAATTAATCATTTAACATAATTAAGTTCTCTTTGAGTCATTAATAGTGACATTTTTATCCAAGTGTAATTAAAATTATAGAGGCACTCTCCCTTTTTTTAAAGATATGCAATACAATTCATTATTCTAGATGTTAAAGTAAATATAATTTTATATCATATCAGTCTCAATTTCTGTTAATACTTGTGCTCCATTTAATTATTTTATTTCATTAATGATCAAGTTTTAAAATTGTTTCAAATTTGCAACACATGAGTTCAATCAAAATGTACAGCTGAATTTACATATTATTGGTAATTCTCACAATTTTGTGCCAAAATTAGGATGACGAAAAAAATACTTTTGCAGAATACCACCATTATTAAGTTGTTCACGATAAATAAAAAAAATATCTAAAGGCTATTTTATCCACATATACAACAGCGTGAACTTAAAGTGGAGCACATTTTCGGACAAAAAAGATGCCTCAATTTTTATAAAAATTTGTGGCATTGTAACTCATGCATTTGTTTATAATATAGTGTTTTTAAAATTTCAAAGTATTTCATAAATAATTAGTTTTTCCTTTTAATATGTAAAGGGATAGCTCATTTAGCATTATTGTATAGGAGAAAAAATGTGAAACACATTTTATAAAAGAAAAAAATATATCAACTCGGTTAAAAATGGGTAGTACGATAAAATAAGTGATTCTCTACAGGATAGTGAAGCCAGAATATAATATTAATGTTTGATTACTTTATCTGAAAAAAAATATTCCGAATTTGGGTCCTATTCTTTAACATTAGCTGAAAACAGCCTTAAAATAAACAAAAATTAAATTCTTACTTTTTCAGCATTTGCTTTTGCTTTCTGACATGATTCTGTAAGATCTACAATTTTTCTGTCATTAGCAGCACATATTTCATTCAACTCCATTACTGTATTTTTGTATTTCTCTAATTCACTCAACAAACAATTCTGTATAGTAAAAAGAAATAGATGAAACATCAATACATTGTAAGAATTTTCGTTTTGAAAATACATAAGTAAGATAACGAAGATTAAGATACCTTTTCATTTTGTAAAGTAGTGATAGAGGTCCGTAAATTTTTGTTTTCTTCTTCCAATATTGAAGATTTTTCAATTAATTGAGACTGCTCCTATGTATAAATAGTATGAATAAGATAAAATTTACTAATGTAAATCAAATTATTTTCAAAACTTTACTGCTTTTTTTAATTGCAAATATACAAAATTACCACATGTTAACCATAGAAAATTCTTAAATTACTGTAATGAACTTTTGGAACTCTTTCTTAAAACAGTTTTAATATATCATTTCATGAATGAAAGATAAAGCAATCAGAAAAAAATGATTAATTATTAATCCTACAAGAAAAAAACTCAAATCTCAAAGTAATAAAAATTCTGATAAATCTACAATTACTTTTGGTAATAAAATACTCTTAATAGTGGAATATTATAAGAATATTTTTAGTATGGTAATACAAATTAAATATTGAGGGGAAAAGAATGTACAGGTAAAACATGACGCAAGAATCGTCAGAAAAAAAAAATAATCATCAGATAAACATGACGAAACTCATCTAAAACACAAGAAACTGACCGCTCCTATAAACAACTATATCGTTCGTTCGCCTAACCAACTCTCTGGTGTGTAGTGGTATAATCTAAATAATCCAGTAAAAACCTCCGCACCATGGTGATCATTTTGGTTACTCGGCTTCGTACCTAAAGGTTCCAGGTTCTGTCCTTAGGATAAATGCGCCACTTCACACTATTTTTCCATTCACTGGAGAAGATTATCTTATTAAAAGAAGAGCTAGAGATGTATGTATTGTCTACCTTGGAAATTTAGGATAATTATTTAGACTTTGAAACAGTCAATGCCATCTAGAGGGGTAGTGTACAGTTTTAAAAACTACCAGATTACTTCTTAAGAAATGTTTCTATTTAAAATTTTAAAATCGGGCAATTTAATATATATGTGAAGGGGGCGCTACTGAATGACCTTCGATGTAACCCCGCTGGCTTCGGAGGGAGGCGAGCGGCAATCAGACAGACAGGGAGACAGACTGAGACGTGAGAGAAGCAGGAGACAGAGCAAGATAGACCCACAACAAAAGAGGAATAATCCCTCTTCAGAATAATGAAAGCCATTTAGGCAACGATGCATGTTTAAATGTCTTAATTGTTTTGTCCCATTTTATTATAGTTATTGTTAAAATAAACTGTTTATTCTGTTAATTATTAGTTATCTCAAGGCCCTTAAAGAACATCAACATAACATATATATATATCTTTAACCCCTTAACTGTGGCCGGCATATATATATATGCCTTTCCAAAGTATGATCCTTCGCATTGTGCTGCTATAAAGAAAACTGCCCCCACGGCCTTGGAATGCCATAAAATGACCTTGACAATGTTTGAAGTGTGGATTTTCTTATTTCAGAGAAGAGGGATAGAGTATTGGTAAAGGGGATGTTTCTGAAAATGTGAAAGTCATAGCTGTGCAGTTTTTGCTTCTGTTTGATAGGTCATGCTTTTTATTCTTCTTCTTTTGCTTCTGTTTTCGTTTAATGTGCGAAATAGAGGATCTTTTTACAAAAAATGTCTGACAGAAGTTTGTCATGAAACCCGCTATCAATGTAATGAATGTGATGTTGGTTTATGTGTTCAACCTTGTTTTAGGAAATATCACACACCAGATAAGTTCTAACATCTGTTTTATTACACTGTTATTCTATACTTACTTTAAATTTTGAACTTTTGCTTTTCATTTTCTTTTTTCTGTGAAAGTAAAAAGGTTTTATGTTGCAAAACGCACCTCTTTTTTTCTCCAATACACCGCATAACTATGCGTGCCTGTATGAAAAATGGTGGCACTGGGGAGCGCATCTCGTAAGTTTTCCTCAGCAGGTAAGGGGTTAAATCACTATAATTCCAAGAGTTATGCAATGACAGAATTCCCAATTATAAATTTTGAGTAAGTATTATAATAATAAAGTTAGTGTTCCCTGGATAATCTATACCAAACTAATCCTTCAAAAAAAAAATAATAATAAATATAACAACAAAAATTCTAAATAACTTCTATTAAAATTTTAAAAAAGAAAGATTTTTTCTTACTTTATGCAGTTGTTCAATAGTTGAAGTAAGTTCAGATTCTTTCATTTGACATTTCAATCGTTCCTCACTTAAAGAAGATATTTTATCACAAAATTCAATTTTTGTAGCCTCAAATTCATCCACAGTTTTCTGTAAATTTTCAATTTGAAGCTTTGCATCCTAAAAAAGTAATAAATAATTACTGAATTTTAAAAAAAGAAAATGAAACTTAAAATTTATAAGACTAATTGAGCAAACATTTTAAATTTGTGAACATCCTACATAATTACAAAAAAAAAAAAAAAAAAAATCTTAAATATTCTTTAATGATCTGAAACTCGGAACATTAAAAACAGATTAAAATTTAAAAAAAAATGAAAACAGATATAGCCTCTCTATATCCCCCCAAATAAATACATTTAATTCAATAAGTGAATCATCACATCCACAAATTAAAGATCTCTCTCTCTCACACACACACAGAATCTTTAAAAAAAAATAAAGTAATAGAAATTGGAGTTAAATGCTTACAATTTGTGTTAAAACAACATTATCTAATTAATTTTTTCACTATAAAAGATAACAGACACATGAAGTAGGAGACTATTGACTTTGCTTATACCATACTCTCTCTATAGAGTATGTACTCTCAAGCCTATAGATTCTAGTAAAATATGTGTTTTAGCAAAACAGAGAGGTATACAGACACATTACAAATATTCTTTTTTGATCTACATGTAACTAGCATTCAAAGAAATATTTAGGAAAAAATAATTTGTATTTTAATTACATAACAAAATGGAAATATTAGGTGTACAAAAAGTTTGAATATGACATTTTTAACAAAAGATACTAAATACAATGTTCATAATAGTTGAAAGTCTCTTCATATTTCAATGCCCAAGATCATATATACATTTTTCCATTCACAAAATTAAGGTTTGTAATATGTTTAATTCCATGTTGTACCACACACTTTCCATGGCTGTCTTCAAAGCCTTCCATATTTATATACCTTCCGAGATATAATGTATGCATTCTAAATTTGGTTTAGATCAGGGCTAATCACTGGCCACTCAAGAAGTTACATTTTTTTAAGAGTAAATAATTTTTCATAACATTGGAGGTCTGAACAGTTAGGAGGAAAGAGTTTTAATAACCATTTTAAAAGGACAAACCTATTTGACCAATTGAAACTGAAAGCCATCCACACTATTACAAATAAATCACTACTTTGTCTACTGAAATATCTTTTGGATTCTTTTGTAATTCATCCTAGAGTTTTGCATTCCTTTTAGGTACATTGAGTTTCCATTTTTTTAAAATCACAGAAAAGGACAGACATCTATTTATCACCAAATGCCATATGATTACAGTTCCATTGAAATCTGTAACTAATGTGAAGTTTAGAAAGTGGTAATGTTTGAAGCCTTTTTGTATGGATCATATAACCAGATTCAATAATTCATCTATGCATATAACCAGATATACCATCTACAATGAGCATACTTGAAGATTTGCAAGCTGATATTTTCGGACTTGAAACTACATTCTTTATATTTGTTAATCACTGTGAATATCTATACACAACAAAATTTTAGCTCATATGGCCTTTTACAAGTTAATACATGATAAGTCATATTTTTAGAAATTGCACTGATTGAATACATTGAAAGAATTTGATTTAAAAATTACAATATATTTTCTTAACAGTCTTATTGTGCAATTTTGAGTACAGAATTTTATTCACTTTTTCATTACAGAGCTGAAAATAAAACATCAAACTTTTATGATATTTATAGTTGATTTATTCATTAGTAAAAACTAAAAGGTATGAAATAAATTTTAATTTTTAAATAATTTAAACAACTGTTAATACATGCCTAATATTATCAACCAACCACCAATTGTTGACATTTTGTATTAATAAAATTTCACATATAGAGAAACACCAAAGAAAACTCACTTCATTCAATTTCTTCAATTGAATAAACTCATTTTCTTTTGCCTTTTTATCTCGTTCTAAAATGCCCAATTTTTCTTCATCTTGTTGTAGCTTTTTATTTACTTCTGCCAGTTTATTTTCTTTTTCCAAAAGATCAGCTTGAACTTGAGGTAAAGTTTTTCCTAAATCAGCTAACCTTTTTTCTAAATTCTGCTTTTCAATAGTAAGATAATCTGTGTGTTTTTCATGAGACTGCTTTTGCTGTAGAAATATTAAAAAAATTATTAAAATATAACCCAGAAAATTTTTTTTTAAATAAAAGCTTTGCTAACTGGCCAATTTATTTAATAGTAGATAAAGAATCTTAGCAGAATCTAAGTTGAATAATCTTTGTTCAAAATTTTTGTTTCATTCAATAAATTGTAGTTTTTAGGTAGTATTTCAAATAGAGTTATATTGATAGAATGAATACATATATGATGAAAAGCACCACTTCAAGTATATTAATTTTACCATCAACTCAGATTCAAGCTTATATTTAAAAATGCATTAAGCAACCCTTTGTGTCCATTTGAAACAACATTATAAGGGGGGGGGGGGATATTTGGAATAGAATTGTCTTAAAATATTTGGTTTCCTTAGGAGAAATATATACAAAAATATTTTGTTGACATATGACACAGTATTATCAATTAAACCAAAGGGGAAGATTATTAAGAATGATAGAAATGAGCTCAACTGTAGACCATGCAAAGAGGCTGTGGCTAATTTCATATTAAAAATAAGACATGGCTGCTTAGTTAAACACTTTAATAGGATACACATACTGATAAAAAGCATCTGTCCTATTTATGAAACAAACGCTATGAATAAACAGCATTTGCACATATCTCCAGACCTTGATCCTGCTACTACCTAGAGGTAATGTTTGCATACTATCCAAGAGATTCATGTCCAGATTGCAAAATTGCTTCCTTACCATATGAAACAGTATCACCATCACAACATTTCTTCAGTACCTTCATCAATTAATATAACTTTAAAATACATACATTTTGCATTTGATGCATCTAAGCTTAAGTATAAATAAATAAAACTAAAACTATTACAATAAAAAAACTAAAACATGATTTACTGTTGAAAGAATTATTTAAGATAAAAAGAAAAAGATAAATTACTTTTTTACATCATCTATATTACCAACGTGGTTTTCTTTGCATTTAGGCAGCTTTTTTATGACACTGTCATAAAAAGACAATGGCTGGTTGCAAAACCATTGCAGTACAAATAGCTTTACTTGCACATAGTCATCGAACTGTTACCCCTTTAAAAGTTTTTTACAGAACAGCGAAGTGATGGAAATCATATGGAGACAAATCAGGACTGTAAGGTGGATGTTCTAACTGCTTCAAGTGAATTTACTCAATTTTTTTTTATAAGAAAGATACATTACCATAAAAAATTTCAAAGCCATGGTTCACATACTTTGAAAAATATGACATGAATGTTTAATATACTGCACTTTATTACTTTAAAACATTTATGACAATATTCTGATTTCTTTTAATTTAATGCATAAAACATAAATAGCTAAATGACTGTAACTACAAAAATACATTTCAGCTACTTTTTTATAGGGGAAAATTACTGCCGCATTTTATTATACTAACAACATTCTATTTTAATATTTTACACAAATATTTTTGATGAGGTGCATTATAACTACTTATCTTTAAAAAACATTTTTAGTAAAAAGTTATGAAAGCTTTGTAAAAATTTTTTTTTAATGAAAGTACTTTTTCTTCAAACTTTATGGAGTGAGTGATTTTGGGGTTTATTGGCGCAAGAGCAGATTTCGGCTATACTGCGCCAAACATTTGTTTTAATATCTGTGGTCTAGACGGGAAGAGAGAAAGAAAGAATGAATTGAATGACAAGAAAGAGGGTCGAAAATAGAGAAGGATCACTAGGGTACCCCGGGTTCTTAAAGCCCGTGTTTACCAAAGACAGTAAACCCCGTGGGAAAAGGAAAAGATCACTAGGGCACCTCGGGATTGTGACACCCGTACTCACCTAAAGAAGGTGAGCCCCCTGAGGGGCAAACTTTATGAAGGCAACTTATATAAATGTTTTCCCATAATTTACATACTGCATTATATTATGAAAAACTAGTTTTGACACCATAGAATTATATGTGCTTTTAATGTATGTAGTTTTATTGGCAAAACTGTAGAAGAGAAACAGATTTGCTTCAATATTAGAAACATGTATTCCTTTTCAAGGATGAAAGTTTACATAAAATATAGCTATTTATAGAAATAGCAAATATGATACTTAGTCTTTTAAGTTTGTTTATTTTAAGTAGAATACAGAAAATAAATTAGGTACAATTAAATATAATACCATTGACCAATTTCATCAAATCAATGTTGTCAAATACCGCAATATGCAGCCAATACTAAAAATCCTTGTCTGCACATGTTCAAATGCAACAATTTTGTTCATGCATGCTCAAAAATAACCACCTTTTTTTGTAAGTAGCATTGTTCCAGTGCATGTTCAAACATAATGCTCTTCATTATGCATGCTAAAAAATAATAACATTGTTTATAAACTGAAATATTCCTCCTTTATTTTGTGGTAAAAAATGACCAAAATGTGAGATTTTCAATAGAAGAGAACACCAGTGGAATATTTAAAAAAATGCAGTCTAATACATGTCCTGAAAGACTATTTGGTTTAGCAAAATAGAATTATATTGCAGATCTGCACAGCAACATTCCATTTCATGCTTAAGTAAAGTTATATAACATTGTGTACATGAAGAAGATACATTTGTTTTCATTCTGAATGCAATTATGGCATTTTGGTCACCTCAATGATGTAGTTGTTAGTATATCTTTCACTGACTGCAAGTATACATGTTTTTTTTAATACCTTATCTAATTCTTCTAAATTCTTGGGAAGTTATTTGTCCATGTGTTACTATGAAAGGAGTATGTGAGGGAGTTTGTTTTTGTACATGCACAGAAGCAATAACAGCCTCTGGAGACATCTTTTGATTTTACACAATTCGTTAACAGTATAATATGTAAGAAACATAAATTTTAATTACACAAGTTTCATAGCAGTACTAAATATATATATAAAAGGATTGAGCCCAAATATAACACATAAATACTACTGTGAAATCAATGCACTGTTACATTAAATTTCTCATTTTAATATCATTATAATTTATCAATTTAAATTAAAAACTTTTTTGCATGTAAAATGAAATATTTACACCAATTTTGTTGTCTTATTCTATGGAAAGTAAAATTATTAAAACTTACATAATAAGTATAAAATTAGTGATTGATGAAAACTTCAATATAACCTCAACTGTTCTTTTTAAAATCAAATTAAGTAAGGAACAAAATTTTTGAATGAAGAGATAACAAGATTTAGATTAGGCAAGCAAAATCTCAAGAAATTTCAAAATTAATGAAAACAATTTTATGTAATAAGTTACACAATACTATATTACTTTATATAATACTATTTACTTCTATTAATTAATTTAAGTTAAAATTATATTTTTCTATTGTTTAACAAATATCTTTTAAAAGCAAGGAAATGGGAAAAATACTTTCAACAACTATTTTAGGCATAAGACTGTCCTGAATGAAAATTAACTTACTTTGCTTTTCATTAAATACAGAGAGGAAGTAATATCTGGAACATAAAATTTGCTTGTTTTTTTCTGAAATTAAATTCTACTATAAATATTAAAACTGATTAGAACAACAATTACGTTTTTAGACAAGACTGTTTTTCCATATGAAGTCCAAGACGTTTGGGGAAGGACAAACAAGAAGCAGAATAAAATTTTAACAGAAAAGGATATGAAAGGCTTTCACAAACATAACCACAATTTATTTATTCTACATATTAAAATATTTACTAAATAGATAAATAAAAATTATGAAAAAATTTCATATCAACACCAGAGTAGTTAAAATATACAAGTTCACATGGATATTTTTTCCCACAGCATGTATGATTAATATATATTGCAATATTAATAATTAAAAATATTCAAGAACAAATTTTCTTCCAGTGATTCAGTTATATAAAAATCAATACAATTTGTGTATCACACATCTTTTATAAAAAAAGCTGCATATAATATGAGATTTGAAAGAATTTTTCCACATTGGGGGGAAAGGGATGTTGATATATGTATAAAAGAGTACCAATTTTTATAACTAATATTAAAAATTAATATAAAATTATCCTTAGACATTAATACATATAATTTATAACATACATAATTATTTGAATAATCTAATTTTTAAAAATATAAGTATGATAAATTATATCTAATCCAACAAAAAGGCTATGGGCTATTATTACAACAAGTATTTAAAGCATATAATTTTACAAAACAGATTGAATATAAAAACCACATTTTACATGTGGCAATTTTTAATTTACTAAAATTTTTCTCCTCAACATTCCATTTAATCAATGATTAGGAAAATGCACACTAATGTTGATAGTTAATTGTATCTCAACATTTATCTGCTGTTTTATTAACATTTATTATGCCACTTGTAATTCATAAATATAATTTCAACTACAAATAAAAAAAAAATTGGAAGTGTTATATTTAAATAATCTAATAGATTTCAGGAAGGCTATTTGAAATTTGATGTTTGATAAAAAAGAAATCTATCAATAACCATATTAAAATTGAAATCTTTAAATCTAACAGATTAAAAATAAAGTTTAATACTACAGAAAATGAATAAAATGGAGATAAAATTAAAATATACATATATCAGAAAATATTAAGATACACAGACTTTATCATAGAAAACAAGGAAAATAAATTAAAAAACAACACAGAATAAAGTAGAAAACTTTAAAATTCACAAAAAGATTTAAATAAAATTTTTTTAAAAAAAACTCCAATATGTGCACTAATTTTTAAAAAATCAAAAATATGAGGATTTTGAGTGTGTGTGTGTGAGTGGTTTTCATATTTATCTGGTGCATGATGAGAAAAAACTAAAATTGTAATCTAAAAAATATTTGGTATCAAAATAAGGGGAAAAAATCATGAAAATTTACAAAAAAATTACATAAATGGAGTCCATTTTGAACAAATGTGTTGCACTACAGTTTATTTTTTAAATAACCTAAAATATAAAAGAGACTTAAATGTTTACAAAACAGAACATTTATTGTAGTCACTGTATGAAATCACTTAAAAACATTCGTTATAATAAAATACTCATAAGTGGTTGTAAATTGTATAATAATGCAGTAATTTTTTAAAAATTAGGTCAAAACAATTATATTCTGAAGAACATACCCCCCACTAAAAATTTAATTATCTTCAAAACTTTTTCAACAATCTGTGCCTTTGTTTTAACATTTTTCAAAAAACATAGATAAAAAAAAATTATAAAACATGTTTTTCAAGTTAAAAAATGCAAGTTGGAAATGGTATCCACTCTTACTAAAATGGTTGTAACTTTTATACCAGTAAACTGAAAACAAGACTTAGTAGTTTTATAAGCCTGATAAAATTGGTCAACAAAATCAAATCATTAAACTTTTTTGCCAATTATTGACAAAAACTATGAATTTAATTTTACTGAATACAGAAAAATTTAAGAGAACTAAGCATAAGACTATAAAGTTTTCTTAAAATTTCTATAAATGGAACATAAAACATAAAAAATGTGTTATGAAATATTTAAAAAAAGAAAATACTCACTTCTACCATTTTGGATTTTAGTGTTTCTATTTCTTGATTTTTATCATTAAGTAATGTCTTTCCATCGTCAAATTCTTGTTTCAACTTATTTAATTCACCCACATTTGTAGATATATCATTTTTCAAGGTGTTTATCTAAAACACAATAAATAACTGCAAATAAAATTTTTTGAAATACAGACAGTACATGATAATTATAAAAGAGATGTGATTAACCTTTAGAAGATGGTTAGTTATGAAATAGTTGCTTATGAACATATTTATTGAACAGATTATTATTTTCATTGTAAAGAATACTAAATGAAAAGAAAAAAAAATATTTTTCTTTCACAAAAAATCCTTTTACACTAACAACTATGAATAATTCTTATTTGCCTTCTCTGAGTATTTTGGAATTAGACAACTCAATTCATAATAATTGATTCCAAAATACAACCATTTTAATATCAAAGATCTTTAAAAATAAGAAACACTTATAAAATAGTTTAAAATTTGATACCTTCTTATACAGAAATATTTTTTTAATTGGTTATTATGTCGTAATTGTTAACAGGTTATTACTTTTTTGTACATTCAATTATTTATAACTGAATTAGAAATAACTGCAGACACTGTATATAATGAATTTTAATGTATTTTGATTCTCATTTAAGGACATTTTTATTTTCATAGTAATCAAAGTTAACACAAGATAAAAATGTACATCAGAAATAGAAAAACATTTTAACTATAAGATACTTAAAAAATCATCACCTCTCCATTTAGTTCTTCAATTAAGTTTTCTTTTTTGCACAGTTTATCTTCAAATTCACTCTGAATCTGAGCCAAATTTCTTTCTAAATCACTGCATTTTTCATTAGATGCCTCAAGTGCAGAGTTAGCCTGCAAAAATAAATAAGCAACATTTGAAAATATGTGTCACTTTCTAATCTTTCTGCAATGTACAAATGTATTTAAAATTATTTTTTGTAGTAGTAAGACACTTATAAACATTTGAAAGAAAATGCAAATATTAAAAATAGGTAAATAATCTGCAAGTTTTTAAACAATTTATTAATTATGAAGATAACAAAAGAAAAATAAAATTTTAAATTTGACTTTTAATTAATATTAGTGAATTACATATACCCAAAATTTTATTAGCAAAGAACCTTATAAAATTAAGCAAATTTTAATTGCTAACATTTTAGTTTTCGTATAATTTTCATGTCATGCCACGAATATGCTTTAAAATCCCATTTAAAAGTTACATGGAATATTCTTAAATTTCTATTTCTGCCATTACTAGGAATTATTTTACCAATCAAGGCAATATAAAATTAGTAAATAAGAATATAAACATCCAACTTTTAAAATAAAAGTTAATAGCAATCTCTAAGCATTTATTGATTTAAAAAAGGTTCTTTATGTTGAATCCACTCACCGTAAAATACTTTACATTAGCAGATAAAAGGAATGTTTCACTAAAATTAGAGTATTAACTTACAGAAAGCACAAAAATCAACACTACAGCATTAAGTTTTTTTCATTTTACATACTTGCAGAAAAATATGTTCATGTCTCTAACAACATAATAAAATTTTTAAAAATGCCTGAAAAAATTTGATTGTTAAGTTTTAATACATAAAAAAAACGAGAAATATTTGAATATCATATTTTGTAAAGAACTGTAATTAAAAACACAGATTAATTATAAGACATTCTAATAATACCAACAGGACCCAAATTTACAATGTAATTTTTCAGTTATAGAGAAAATTTATTAAATATAAAACATGTATAAAAATTAAGTTTTATATAAATTAAGGAAAAAAAAGCTACATATTCCTGTATTACAAAGAATAACATTAAAAAAACAGAAGAAATAAAATTATAATAATTATTAATATGCAATAGCCATTAATGCCTGCTTTACTGACTATTTCATGATGTTGATACGACTATATACTGTTTTTATAAGTTTTTAATACATAAGTCCTAGCATTGAGAATTTGCTTGTATTAAAAAATAATTTTATAGCTCTTGTCTCAACATAAGGACAGACTTGAATTTTTAAAAAGGATGTACCCAAGAGTCAACTTCCGCAAAGCTTGTTTTCAGTGGATTTCGACTCAACAAAAGAAACATCTGTCAAATTAAAGTTGTCAAGTCTAATAATTCAAAAACAGGATTTTATTTATCTATAACATCTCCTTCCCAAAGTTAATTTTCATAAAACATGTTCTTTGCAGATCTCTACTCAACAAAAGAAACATGCCAGCCAAGTTTCAAGTATGTACGTCAAATAGCAAAATGACCAGAATTTTTTTTATCTAATCTTAACAAAAGAAACATGCCTGCCAAATTTAAAGTCTGTATGTCTAGTAGTTCCAGTGAGTCGCTTTTCTCCTATATATATAAAGACTATTATTGATTTTGAAATTAAAACAAATTAAAGTAAAAAGCACGAAGAATGAATAGAAATAATTAAGAGTAATACATATAATAATAACTTTTATTTTCTGCATTGTTTACAGAACTTTAAAAAAATCTTTGATTAATTTTAAAAATTAATTAAGCAGTAACATTTAAATATATGTACACATTCAGATACCAAGAAAGTAAGTAATAAATTTTTTTACCAAGCAAACAACAGGTTTCTGAAACAATTAGAAATTTAAAATCTTTGTTGCAACTCACAAAACTATTTCAAAATTTTTGGGAATGACATGAGCACAAAAAATTGTGAAGCGTAAACTTAAACAATTAGAGAAATAAAACATAAAAGCTTACTGCTTTTAGAGATGAACGCAAATCCTCTAACTTAGATTCAGTTTCATTTTCAGATTTCCCTTGCATTTGTTGCAGCAGTAAAATCTGATCTTTCAGTCGAGCCTTTAGAAAAAAAATCCTTATAGGGTATTTAAGGAATAAAAAAAAATAGCTACACAAATATTGTGTTTATTTGAAATAAAGTTTTTAATATGCCAATGCCACATATTTATTAACAAACTTAAACTAAATTACAAATATATTACAAAAAAATAAAAAAAAATTCTAATTTATATTTTAATAGCATTGAAAAAAAAAAAAAAATTATTGAATTTAATAAAAAAATATAAATAATCCTATTTTTAGGAAAATTTTCAAATGAAAGAAAGATGAAAATTACCATAAAAAAAATATAAGACATGCTCCACTTATTATTTCATAAAAGAGTAAAAAAAAAAAAAAAAAAATAAAAAAAAAAAAAAAAATAAAATAAAAAAAAAAAAAAAATTAAAAAAAACCCCACTTCAGCTTAATAAAACTTGAAAGTGTTTATTAAACCAAGATTATGGAGTGCAGAAACAAAAACCATTGATTAAACAGATATTAAAAATAAAAAAATAGAAAAACAGTACACAGAATGCAGTTAATGCCTCTAAAAAATACGAATACACCTTTTACATTTCTTCATTAAAATTCAGATGATTATGTGAAATAAAAAAGCTTGGAATGAAACATAATTTTGTTTGTTTAGTATTAATACAATTCAATAATGTTCCAAAACAAAGCAGTAAATAAATTTTTAATGCTTACATTTTCTTCTCGTAACTGTAACATAGCAGCACTAGCACCTTCCCCTTCTTCAATCTACAAAATCAAATTTTATATAATTATAGCATATGATACAAAGATAATTCATAGCAAAACTTAAATATTATCACATGCTCCAGTAAAAAAATGGTGAAATGATTAGTCTTGTTTGATTTCAGTAAAGAGCAAAACACACATAAACAATATTATTAAGTTTAATTATTTCCTGTTTAATTTATCCAATTAATAGAGACTAGCTTATGAGAAAAATATTTTTCTAATATTCTTTATTTAATTTCACCAGGAGATTGAATAAATTTTTAATTGAAATAAATTCATGTTTTAATATTAAAAATATTTCACACAAAGGCTATTAATTATCTTTATATAATCATACCTTTTAATATTCTATTAAATTTAATAAAATTTTATGTTAGTTTGTATATTTAGTAAAGAAAACAAACAAAACTTATTACTTTATTATTTATAATTCAAAAGACAGTTATTAAATCAAATTTTAGTTAAAAAGATAAAATTTCATAATTTTTTAAACAATGGAAAATTTTAAGATATTGCAGTATTTTAACTACATGACTCATATATATCATCATTAGAATAATGATTTACCGCAATCAAGATTAAAACAGTTGATGTTACCTTCGAAAAGAGTTTTTCTCTGTCCACTTTCATCTCTTCCATATTTACTTTGCATGTTTCTATTTCATTTTTCAATTTTTCTATCAAAGTATCCCTGAAAATATTTGTATGAAGAAATGAACTAATGATTTCTTATCTATTAGAATTGAATTTTTATGGTCAAAAATATTTCGAGAACATACTTTTCAGCTGAAAGTCGTTGAATTTCTTCTAAAGTATTACTCTTTTCTGAGAGCATAGATTTAATCTCTTGATAATTAGCACACTATTAAAAAAGGTAAAGCATATTTAAATGACAATATCACAGTTTAAAATGTTGTTTTAGATGCATGTAATACTAACCAAGTTTTAAAACTCAAAATATAATTTCACTATTATAATTAAAGCTTATGAATACATATATTTGACTAGAAAAATCTTATGATTTAAAGAAACATTTTTATTAATTATTTTTACTGCTCACATTCCAGATTTATTTTACCAATTAATTCTTATAGTTATCATCATTCCTCTTTGTCCAAGTAACAGAAAATATTTTTTTAAATTTAAAAAAGAAAACATACTTTATCCAAATCATTTTGAAGCTTCTTTTTTTCACTTTCTTTCATTTCAAGCTCTTTTTGTAACTGATTTACAGTTTTGGACATCACAGAAACTTTTTCTTGAAGACTGCAAATAAAAAATATTTCAGATATAAAATATATAACAACATTAAAAGAAATAAACCTTATTAAAGGGCCTTACTTAAAAACATTTTAATTTTTAACATAAATTTTTAAAATGCAACTCATTCTATCACATTAACACAATTTTTGAATTTCTTTACCTTTTAATTTCATCTTTGGAAGGAAAAGTTTTTAATGTGTTCTGTAACTCCATTTTCTCTTCTTGCAATCTATAAAACAATTCAACATTCTTTCATAAAATTTCCTGAATTTTCATATTATAATGAATAATATTTATGTTAAGTAGATGTAACCTTCTTTTATAAACAATTTCGACAATAATCTCCAATAAAAAAAACCATACTAAACAAAACATTTAACAATTCAAAATTAAATATAATTGCTAGCATATTTGCATTAAATATAATGCAAATTATCAGATTTCAAAAAGAAATATAATCATTTAAATCTGCTTTAGAAGAAGAAATCAAAACTATATTATAGATTTGATCAGTCTATGTGTGGATTAAAAAAAACAACATCTTGGTAAATATTCATATCAACTTGACAATTTCCAATACAAGACGGAAAATTAAAGGATAAAATAGATGTACCAAATATTAAATTATATTTCTTACAGAAAAAATGGAAAGCAAGTAAGATTTTCATACTGAATCAATAAGATTGTCTCATTTTCTTCTTTTAAATGCTGATCTGTTCATAAATCTTTTTTTCAATTTTTCTACAAAATGTTAATTGTTACCCACCTAAGTCCAAATTGGAACTATTAACCTACAACACCATACTAGGCTTGAATGGAAATATACAGAATTTATTTCTACTCAAGGGATCCAAATTATATTGAATGTTAGAAATTTGAACCGAAAGGCAATTTCTCAAATTTACACAATTTGGCTGTCATAAAAATACCATAGTAGTTTTAGATCAACATAAGTTTGTTAAATGCTTTCTATTATGAACATAACATATATAAAATTATAATATCACTCAAAATTGACTGATATACACCTAGAGCAATCTAATTTTGTTAGCATCTTCAAGAACTGATTCTAATATAGATGACTTGGTAAAAAAAGCTAAAAATTCATAAGCCACATTAAGCAAGGACTGACTGTTTATTAATTAAATTAGGATTAAATGCTCAAAGTTACTCATTTTTATTGTATACCTAAAAAAGTTTATAAAAATTAAGTAAAAAGTTTATTAACAATAAAACCTAAGTATTATATTATTTTTAAATTTTTACTACTTTGACAAGCATAAAAAAATGTTACAAAATGTAAAAATCCCATGAGCTAATATAAGTAACATTTTTCACTTTATATATCTTTTTGTTTGTTGGAAGAGTTGGAAGTGGATGATTTATGAGAATGATTTAATATCAGATAAAGGCACTCTTACCAAAAAGGCTGTCCACCCCTGTTTTAGTATAATACACCTCACAAAATGCATATTTCCCCATTTTGGGACCCACTAACACAACTGAATTTCATTTTAAAACGTTCATCATACATTTGAAAGTATACAAACTTGCCTTTGTTAGACATTTAGATAATAACAGACAAAATAAAAAAAAAAACTGTTTTGCAATATGAAGAATAGGGAATTTAAACACATGCAAAACAGAAACTGAGCTGATTTTTAGTTAGTTATTTTGCTGATGAAGAAAAAAATTGATTACTTTATAAAACCATACCTAGAAATAAGATAGGAGCCAATACCTACAAAAAGGGGGGGGGGAGAACAAACTTCCTGCATTTTCACAAAATTTACTGAATATTGTTACAGTTTTTGCACAAACATCTACTTATTTTCATGTTTTTGTGGGTAGAAAATAATAAATAAGAACTGTAAGTGGAAAATATCATCAAAAGATAACAGAAGTTTTTCAAAATTAGATAAAAATTAATTATATGATCATAAAAACATTATGAAAGGTCAAGAATCATAAGATTTATACGCATAGTACAAAAGTTGGCAGATATGAAACATTATAATTAAAAACTGAAAAGAAAAAATACAATTTATGTGATATTTAATTTTTATTAAAGTCATAAATGCTTTAAATAATAAATTTAGTTTATTGATAATAAAAAATGTGTATATAAGTCAGAGATTATAATTTGAAATATCACCCATAAATCAATTTATTATATCCTAAAGCACTTCTTACAAAGATATATAGTTTATACTCATAACCTTAACAGGCTATGAAACTTGTTATTGCATAATATGTTGCATAAAAATATACACCTTTCACTCTTAGGTAACAGCTGTTGGGGATATGACAGGCCTGAATACTCTGGAGGTTGTGGTTTGACTTTCTTCTAGACACTCAATATACTTCTAATGGGACCCCTCCCATATTAAATTAAATAGTAATGAGATAATCGATAGTTTGGCCAAGTCTGCCACTGATGACACCCAGCAAGGTAACATTTGTCTAACTTTTACCGGACTTTCCTTCATTAAAAGGATAGAATTAAATGCACTTTGGAGAGTACCACTCACTACCCTTTAATATCTTGGTAAAAGAGATTGTTGGTGCCACCAGCTCAATATTCCTAGAAATAAGCAGATGGATCTATCACGATTTTTTAGTGACTACATCAAGTCTCTTACTTTACAACAAAGCCAAAATTTTTTTGCAGAGTGTCATTGGTGCATGGCTGATCAGGCCTCCTCTGGTCAAATTCTTAATTGCTTGAATTTTACTACAGCCAATGTTTCAGGGAATGTTATTTTATTTTTGAATTTTTTAGTGACTTTTGGTTTTATGGAGATCTTAGCTGCACCATCTGGGGTAAAAAACCACAACTCCTAGTTAAGATGCAAATTTCAGTTAAAATATGTATTAAGATTTTTGTTTGTTAATATTTAATACAGGAAAATTTAACTTGTGATTTTCATTTTAATTCTTTTTGGTACAATTTGAAACATAAACATATATGTCGATTAAAAATATCTAAGCATCTATTATTTATTCCAAGGTGTTTACAAAGATTTAAGAAGAATAAATAAATAACCTACTTCAAACACATTTCTTGTACAGAATTACATTGCTTTTGCAAATTATCTTTTTCACTTTCACGCTGTAACGTCAATTCATTCATCATTTTTTGTACAGACACTAATTCTTTTTGCAACAAAGTTACATCATCTGCTTCAGGTCTAAGGTAATGATTAAGAAAGTTAAAAATACAAAAAGCAATGAGACACAAAAACACATGGAAAGATATCAAATTCTAAAGATAGTAAAACAAAGATAGTCAAGAATGAAAACATCTAGTAAATAGTTTGGAAATACAATTCTAAAATTCAATGCATTCAAAAACCTTAATATGACAAACTTCAGAGAAAACAGAGAAATTACTTTTTGTAAGTAATTATTCCATTGCTATAAAACTGGCTGTAACATATCTATCATAATTTTGAAATTTACATGAATGTTATTAGAAAACAATATATATATACACTGGTGTCCAAAAGTTAAGCAAAAATCGTAAAATGCGAAAAACATGGAGTAAATATTCGTAAAATTATTCCAAATTTCTTGCGGATATTAATTGGGTGAAGAAGAAACATTGGGTTTATGCAAAACTTTTCAGTCGACTACGTCCTGCACGAAAAACCGGTGCATGTCAGAATGCGGAGAAACCGATTCATGCAGCATAGGCAGTTCAGACAAGTTTCGTACAACTGCTGTTCAAAGGAACGTTGTTAACCATAAAATAAGGTGAATGATGGTACAAAGAGGCCAATTGGACATATTTGCGAAAGGAAGAATCGTTGGGTGAGTGAGTGATTTTGGGGTTTATTGGCACAAGAGCCGATTTCGGCTATACTGCGCCAAACATTTGTTTTAATATCTGTGGTCTACACAGGAAGAGAAAGAAAGAATGAATTGAATGACAAGAAAGAGGGTCGAAAATAGAGAAGGATCACTAGGGTACCCCGGGTTTGGGAAGAATCGTTGGAATGCTGGAATCCTCACGATCACAAACCGAAGTGTCATGAATTCTGATTCTTTCATTTTTTCTTTAAAGTGTGAATCCTTGTATGCTCAGTTTTCTTTCAAACTGCTACTTTGGATAATAAAATTAATTTTTTTATTCTTTTGATTTGCTTCCTTATTTTATAACCATTTTACACTCGCATATCAGGTTTCCCACCATTCTGATTTACAGTTCCTTCTTTATTCACATAATTATCAATTATGCTTAACTTTTAGACACCAGTGTATATAGGTATGTGTGAATGTTTTATTAACAAAGCAGATAAATTCACTGGCAGTTAACCAATTAGTACAATTACATAAAAAAAAAATGTTTCCTTGAATAAATTAATAAAATTTCTTTCTTTTTTAAAAAATAATTCAGGATAAAAAGTAATTTACTTGTAAATATCAGCAAGATTTATTTATGAAATCAAAACCTACACATTAAAAATGAATTTTTTTTCTCAAATAGATATAAACATACCTTTGATTAATTTCAACTTCCAATTTTCTAATTCGTTCCTGGAAAAAGGCAGATAAATTTAAAAAAGAAAAAAAAACTATAATTTTAAAAATTTAATAACATTCAAATATTACAGTCAATTAAATATTTTGATATGCATGTGCTTTCATACAAAAAAGAGCTCGAAGATCCATTTTAAAACTGCACAAAGAAATTCAACCTCATTTCAATATTTTATAGTTATTTTATCAAAATACTACAAAAAATTATGCTAACTCAGTAAATTTTCACCATTCCAGTAAATGAATAATTGTGTGTTTATGTAATAATTAACATAAAAAGTTTTCATATTTTGAAAAGTACTGATCGATAAATTTATCTTTTCCTTAAGAATGACATTATTCAAAATATTCCTAACACCATACATATATTTCCCTTCTAAAAAGTAAATAAATTTTTTAAAAAAATTGCAAAATGCATATTATTTTTAATTATCAAAACTCAACATGCACTTTACAAAAAAAACTTAAGTAAATCTTATAAAAATCCATTATTTTAGGTATAAAACACTTTTAGAGAATAACTAGTAAATAAAACAGAAAAAATACATGATATAAAAATATAACAATATTTACAAACCTCATAAGTTTTTTGAGAAGCTTCAAGAGATGATTTTTTTGCTTTAATATCATCATATTCAAGTTTAAGGTCCGCTAGATTATCTGTCTTAAAAGAATAAAATAAAAAAATTGTTGCGCACACATTCAAAAAATAATTTATCATAATTTTAAGCTATATAAAATTAACTTAATAAAATATGACAAATATTATGTTCATATGCTTTAAGAATAGTCCTTTATTAAATTGACTGATTTACAAATTAAATATGGAAAAAAGAATTGAATCAGATATTTCCAAAGTTTTACTTATATTTATTTTAAAAATACTTTTATAATGATAAACAAGAACAACAAAATAGCATGCACTTATGTTTAGCAATTTTAAAAAATTGAAGTATTTATCAAAAATTTTCAATTTAAAACCCATTTAGGATCATGATCACATATGTGATCTCTTCAGGGAGCACAGTATCACATAAAGAGATTGCATTTTTCAAATTCTGAGGCCTCTGATCACACTGGTGTTATCTTAATTTTGAACTTACAGAATTTGGAATGACAATAAACTACAAATTTCAGCATACTTTATGTAAAGTATGATTTTATATGAATTTTTAAATGGAGTTACGCTGAAATGGAAAAATCGCCCGGTCCTGAAGGGGTTAATATCTCAATCCTAAATCAAGTATTTACAATACGGATAAAAACATTTGTTTAACATAATGTGTAGCTGATTTTTCATACTATTTTTTTTCAGTTAAGAATAAATATTTTCTTGAAAACCTAAGTCAAAGTAATAGATATTCTAAAGTTTCTTACAAAATTTACTTCTCAGTTTTATATAAAACTTTACATAAACTAGTAGTGTTATTTTTGTTGATTTACATTTAACTAAATTAATCATTTACCAGTTAATATATGCAACAATATTACTAGGCAACAATACAGATAATTATTTTGAATTTCTAAATGACACAAATTTATTTTAGGAAATATAAATGAGATTTAATACTGGATGTATAAATTCTCTCTTACTAATTTTGTAGCTTTCAATTTAAAATTGTCTCTTTCTTCCCTAAGATTGGCATTTTCTTTTGTCAATTCTGTGGCCTGTGAAGAAATTGCTTGTAACTTTCCTTGCACTAAAAAAAACAACAACATAATAATGATAAGAAGTAAATAAAAGTACAAACCCCACCAAAACAAACTTAAAAACCACAATATAACTATTTTCCTCAATAATTAATTAAAATAGACTTAAATTTTAAGCAAAATATCAAAAGTTAGAAATATATTGACATCAATTAAAATGAAATAATTTATCAAAATATATGAATGCATAAGCTTATTTAATAAGCTATTTAAAAAAACATGCTTACATAATGCTTTTGCTTCTTCCAATGCTTTGATCTGCATATTCATTGCTTCAATTTCTGTCTAAAAAATTTAATTATTTCAATTCTTAAATCTGCACAGATAACAGAGCCTAAATTCATTAAAGCATATAAAATAAATATTAAAACATAAACAGTACAGATCTCATGAAAAATTTTAGATTTTGTTACGATTAATCCAACTTGAATCACAAGTATATACTGATTATACAGGGTGTCCAGCTTTAATGTGACCCAAAAGCTAATTCTCAAACTGTTCAGCTTAGATACACACTTCAAATCTGAAAAATGTTTTATAAAAGGTAAAGAATGTTTTTACGTGCTTTTCGAACCAAAAAACCCATTTACAAAAAAATTACAAAAATTAATTTTTTATACGGTCCCCAGGTCCTATTACTTATATTTAGGAAAAAATGCAGCACACAAGAACAAAGTAAACACAAAAAGTTTCATTTTATTACGATAAAAACTGGCCGAGTTATGGAACTTTGAAAATCATACATTTTCTCCACAATTTTCAAGAAGCTAGTAAGGGGCCGTCTCCAAAGTGAAATTAGTTGGAACTCTGCCAGGAAACTTTCGCTCTTGCACGCCACTCTTATGTAAATCTTTTTTTTAATTTAAAAGCAAATGTTAATAATACAATAATTGAGCATTTAAGAAATAAAATTTATTCTGTGTACGTGTAAAACATGGAAAAAATAAAATATTTTGGACGAAGAAAACATTTCAAAAGCAGTTAAAAAAATAGACTTATATGCTGCGGCTTCAGTCTGATTTGCTGCGTTTTTGCTGATCATGACGAACATTAAAAATCTGTTGTGTAGTCGCTTGCAATTGCATACAGTCGTATTCTAATATTACGAATTCTTGTACGGGAGAACGAGATGTATACAAATGAAGAATACTGCAAAATGGTACTGTTTTATGGACAGTGTAATCGAAATAAGAGAGAGGCAGCAAGACTTTATGTCATTAAATTTCCCACTCGAAGACATCCATCTTATTGTACAATTGCCTGTGCTGTTGAACGCTTGTATAAAACTGGGTGTTGTCTTAGACGTATTCTCTTGTCTCGTGCCTTCACCATTATTTAAGTTCATTTGGTCATTCTGATATAATAAAGCCCCTGATTCATGATTGGCGCATCATTCCACTTTATGCTATAATTTGAATGGCAAATCCAGTATTATTTTGCTGCTATTTGTTAAAACAAGCTGTTTTAACCTTTCCGGTACTTGTATTTCTTTAATTTAACTTTTATTTTTTGCCATACAGCAATACAAATTGTCAATCTATGATGTTTACTGCGATGTTTTTCTCTTGCTCTTTCTGTAGATAGTGAATTACTGTTCTCTAAACTCAATTTATATACGACCCCTTTTTCTGAGCAACTCGGATGCTTCAAATTTATGTAGGCATAACTCGGTCAGTTTTTATCGTAATAAAATGAAACTTTTTGTGTTTACTTTGTTTTTGTGTACTGCATCTTTTCCTAAATATAAGTGATAGGACCTAACAACCGTATAAAAAATTAATTTTTGTAATTTTTTTTGTAAATGGGTTTTTTGGTTCGAAAAGCACGTAAAAACATTCTTTACCTTTTAAAAACATTTTTCAAATTGGAAGTGCATATCTAAGTCGAACGGTTCGGGAATTAGCTATTGGGTCCCATTAAGGCTGGACACCCTGTATATTTTTATAAACAGGAATCAACAAGAATAAAATAATAATATAGAATTGAGAAGTTCAAGGGGAAAATTCTATTATGTTATAGTTTTTTATAAAGTAAATGGTAATTGAGACAGTGTATAACAATAATTCTACTTTTAAAATACAATTAAGGAATTTTAACTATTTCCAAAGCATCAAAAAAAGAAAAATGTTACATATATTTTCAATGATTTTACTATTCATATCTTCACAATTTCTTATTTTCTGAAAATCAAACAATTCACAAACTTTCATTAATCAGTAACCTCATAAGAAAAGTCAAGTCTTTATTATCACCAAACAAAGCTCATAATGCATTATTTAATAAAACAGTTATTTTTCTGATAAAAAATTATAAGATGTTTTTCCAAATATTCTGATTTTTTTTAATATGCTTTATGTATCACACAATGTTTTGCTCCAATAATTTTACAATTTAATTAGATTTATAGTCAGTACTTTCCCTTTAAAGACAAGCATAGTTTTTTAGGGGGGGAAAGGAAACATACTTCCGTGGCTTAATTTGGTTTAATTTCTCTAACAATATATTTTTTTGAATTACTTTAAAAAAAAAGAAGCCAAAGGTTTATCAAAGAATAATATCCAGTACAGAGTCAAAAGCTTAATGAAAAATATCAGGGAAGTATGGCAAATTTGTTTTTAAAATGGGTGGTATGGCTTTTAACCAAAAAATACCTAACATTCTGAAAGAGTAAAAACATTATTTCTCTAGGATGAACAAAATAATTTCTATTTAAATTTAATATTGAAGTTATTAGAATGTATACGTACAAGATATGTGCAGAAGGTAATTTTATCCAGAAGGTCACCAATTTTATTGTGAAATATCATCATTAACTAAACATCACAGCATCCTGTACCACCAGGGATTTATGGTGTGTGGTGGTGGAAAGAAGGGAGTCAACTACCAAGCTAGTGCTTTTTCAGTAAAGTTGGCTCTCTGAGGATAAGAACAGGTAATTTCATAAGCCTTTGCTTATTTGAGGGCTTCGAACCAGAACTGAACCGAATACCAGAAGAAAACATTATTTCGGTTGGATTGAAAACCGGAACTGAACCAAAAAAACATTGGTTTATTTTGATTTGATATATCTTCAGTCATTTCGTTACTGTAACCAATTTATCGATATTTTCTAATTTAACGTCAACTTTATAATTATCATTACATATACATTCCTTTTCGATTTTCAGTTTTGATGTTCACTAGTACTATTCTGCTTCAGTTTTGCTCGAAACTACTTGTAGAAGGCAGATTTAATTCCTTTGAATGAACTAGAAGTATAAATTACTTAAGATAAGAATTTACATAAAATAATATTACTCATTCGGAACTGGACTGAAAACTGTTATTTTGATCTGAACAAAAACCGTAACTGAATGGATATATTTTTTTCAGTTGAATTGGAAGGAAAAAAATTACAGCTCGAGGCCCTGGTTTATTTTATTGTGTCAACTGTGAAAAGTGGAAATTTGTCAAAAGTTTTGGAAATGTGTGAAAATGATTCTCACTTTTTTTACAACATTATCATGGGTGACAAAATGACACACCTTGTGATGCCCTGGTCCTAAGAGTGAGTTATTTGCTTGTTTAAATCAAACTATGCTTATAGCATTCTTTTTTTAGGTCAAAGTATCATTCCCCATGAATCTGAACATCCTGGGACAATCAACAAATCTAAATCTTACAGGGAGTACTCAAAAAATGGGAACAAGGATTCAATGTATGAGGCTAGACTTCAGTAACGAATGGAAATTTAACCATGACAATGTGCCAGCCAACACTATTTTCCTACAGAACCAGCTACCCGGTTAAATATGATGTGGTAACATTGCCTCAGCCACCCTACAGTTCTACCAAGGCACCTCCAGATTTCTTTTTGTTTCCCTGCTTGAAATTTCCACTAAGAGAACATCATTTCAGAGCACCATCATATTGACACCATGCAAGCAGCATAAAAGCTTCAAATGCAATTTCAGAGCATGTCTTCCAGAACATCTTTGTTATTTGGAAATCACACTGACAAAAATGTATTAATGAAGGAGAAGGCCATTCTGAAGAAAATTAATATTATTCTGATCTGGTAATTTTTTGTTTGTTGACTTGGTGACATCACTTTCCACACAAACCTCGTGTATATGTATGTATAAAAATTAATGTGAAAAAAATTAGTATACAAAATACATCAAAACAACAATATTATATATTAGTTAAAAACATGGTTCTCGTTTTTTTTCAAAAATAAAAATAGATAAATTATTATTGCATAAAAAAACTACTAATTACTGTTATTTTTCTTCTAATAACTAAATACAAATGCAAACTTACATAAAGAAGGAAGAAGAGACTTTTCTTTCATCTAATATTTTCCCTTCTTTTTTGGGTTATTATACTCTGAATTTAACAGAAAAATTATTGATAAGCAGATTATAAACTTTAAACAGTTGCTATAAGGTATAATTTAAAAGCAACAATTTTAACAGAGTCAAATTTTTTATAGGTTTTTTTTAAAACTTACTAACAAAATGCCAGCATTTTATGACGTCAAATAATTTTACTTGTTTCAGAACCTTTACTTCCTAGAGTACAGGGTGAGCTCAAAAGATGGAGCCAATTTTAAAAAATCCTATTACTGAAAGTACTGCACATATTACAATAAGTGATACATGAATGTAAAAAGAAATATACCAAGTTTTATTTCCCACCAATGATCAACACATACAAGATCACTATGATTGAAAATTCACACATGGAGACAATGAAAGAGAAAAGTTTTTGCGTATTAGAGTATGCACAAGTTTTCCCCCCCGATATTTTGGTGCAATTACAAAATCACCACGGAAAAGAGGCACCAGCCAACAAGAGCCTTCTGCAATAGTATCAACCACTAACGAAAAAAAAGAACAGGTTGTTTGGGTAAAAAGAAAAGCAAAGAGTCCCAGAAGAAGCAATGGAGAGGGTGATGAAGAGTTTTGCTTGAAGTTCACTGGAGTCTACAAGAGTTGTCACTTGTTAACTTGTCCCAGAAAACAGTATGGAAAATTTCCGAAAAAAAGTTAAATTTCAAGCCGTATCATTTGCAACTGACATTTCTAAAGGAAAAAAAAAAACTTGGTATATCTCTCTTTACATTCATATACCACTTATAATAATATGATTTTTTAAAATCGGATCCATTTTTTTGTGCTCAATCTGTATTTTGAATGATTTCTAAGTCTGATTAAGGCAGTAAAGCAACATTGCAAAAAATTTGCACTCATGAAAATAGATACTTTGGTATTTTTCTGTTAGCTGGGCGCAAATATCACCAACTGTGAACCAAACGGGAGCCAAGTTGCCAAGCGAAGATAATGACAAAATAGCCGCTACACAAACGTAGTTGTTCCAATCTACAACTATATTATGATTGATATCCAGTTGTTTTTCACATCATTAGACTGAAGTCGTCTCTTCGCTTCAGCCTTAAATAAATCTCTAAGATGCTAGAAAACTCAATCTGAACAATTCAAACCATGTACCATAGCAAATGCTCTTTTTTGTGTGGCATGTTAAAAGATTGCACCACCAAAATACGCTGTCACATACAGACAGTTTCATTTAATGACTTTGATTGCATATTGCATTCTTTGCAAATATACCTTTCTCTAGAAAAAAAAAGAGACTGCATCTTCTTCAGTTCTGGCTAAATCCCAAATTTTCATCGTTTTTTAAAACAAAAATTAAGACGGAAGAAAGAAAGGAAAATGTGCTTTGTTTTGAATGAATTCAGAAAATACAGCACATGGCCCCAAACAAACATTCCTCCATAGTTGTAAGAAATTTGTCGGAATTCTACATTTGACAATTTTTTTCTTGCTCCCGGCTAACGAAAAAGAACCATCTTTTTTTATTTCAAAATGTTTTTCATAGTGAGACAATTTTTTCACCTTAATACAGAAATAAAATTTTTCTGACAATGAAATTTGAACAAGTAATTTACATTTGTATTGAATATCCAATGACTTACAACTTCTTTTTGATTGGCATGATGACGAGTAAAATGTGCATTGAGTTCAATTTCACTCCCAAGCTTCATTTTGCATGCTGGACAATTAAAACCTCGACCTTCAGCAACTATTTCATTATCAATATGACTGCTTTCATAATGGTTTTGAAGAGCCTCTGGAGAAGGAAAACCCAACATACATGTTGGACACAAGAAACCCTATAAAATGTAGCATTAAAATAAATGTTTTAATACAGATGTGTTTAGCATAAAAGCACAACTTTTGAAAAACTTAATATAATAAACTATCATTGCAAACCTGTAAAAACAACTATGTTATGGGAAAGTAATTCTACAGAAAAAAAAATTCCTAAATCGTTATTTTTCTATCTACTGCTTGAATTAATACAACATTGTATTTTGTATTGTTTCAGCAACACTGTATAATAGGCAATATCAATATAATTTCAATTCAAAATTAAAAATAAAAGAAATAATATTCCAACACTTAACATATAAGTTATATTATATTCTAATATTGCTAATTTGATATAAAAGTGCTTTGCACCAAGTTGTTGTTTACGTTCGCCAAGATGGGCAATAACAGATATTAGAGTTAGTTTTTATTGGTTTTTTCCCCACAGTAACTCTATTAATTTCAGATGATTTTAATTCAATTTCGTACAAAATTTAACCATGTTGCAACCATTCTTCAAGCCAGCTGCTTTAATCTTCTGCTGTATTTTGTGCTATTTTCAAATATGGATACTTCTTACATTATTGGTGAGTACCAGGATATTTTTTTTTAAAGACTATATGAGGCCTGTGTTTTTAATTATTGCTGCACATCTCGCTTTTGAACTTTATTTTACTTTTTAATAATGCATTTTTAAAAATTCCTTGTTTGATGAAATTCATTACAGAAATTTGCAGTTTTTAAAATATTGCAAGCTATTGGAACTTTTTAATTGATATTCATTATTAATTTTAATATATATTATGCAATTATTTTATTTGTAATATAATATAAAATATTATTACATTAAGTTATATCTTTATAATTATTACACTATATTTGTTATAATATATAATTATTATTAAATCATATAAAATAAATATTATATTGTTACGAATTTTGTATAAAATAATGTAAATAATTTGTATTTGGATGTGCAATGCCTTTATATTACTCTATGCTATATTTATTTCATGATAAAATTGTAATATTCACAAGCAACATTATAATGCTCTTACGTTATAATGGCGATTCAATGGGAACTTGGCGAAATATTGGCGATAGAGCCAAGTTGGCATCATTTTTGGCGACCAAGTTGGCGAGTTCAGGACCCTCTGGATTCTTCTAGAAATTAGTAGAGAAATCCACTAATTTCACGATTTGTGGCGCAAGCGCATCTTTCCAGAAATTTCGGCCTCTGCTATAAATAGGGAGAGACTCGCCGCAACAGTCAGTCTGATTTCAACCAGCGAGTAGTGAACAATGTTTTGATTAGCGATTAGTAGACTTGCCTTGAACTTGATCAGTTCGGCTGTGCTTGTGAATAGTCATTTACATACATGTATTTTAGACACTGTTTATTGTGTCTGAGTGCTGTTGAAGGTGTGAAATCCTTCTGTTATTTATTCTGTGAATTTTGCTGCTGAATCTGTATTTCAAGGATTGATTTTCGACAATAAATACTCATCGCTCTTAAAGAATTGCCTTGTTATTTACGACTGATTTTGCATAAAATCCTCGAACCCCGATCTATGTAACAATATATACTAATTACTATCAAATTATATATTATACAATTATTATTATTATGTATTACATAATATAATTATTAGTATATATAATTTTTATTACATTATATTGATATTCATTATTTATTAATAATGGTTATTTTCAATCTATTCCAAAATTCTTCACTTGAAATATTTTTTCATATATTTCAAAACAGTTCTTTATAATTATTTTCCTGACGATTTGTACCTGCTAGGCCGCCATCTTGGAATCCATATCATTCAACAACAAGAACTGCTTAGCACGATTCGCCTACATCAAATTAGTTCCCTATAATTATTCACACATAGCAGATCTGGCAGGAACACTTTCCAGTGGCAGCACAAGGCCAATTTAGTTAAATCGTCTGAACAAGCCAGACTCGATATTGAAAGCTTTACATACACAATTTTGTGAAATAATTTCAACCAGTTTCTTTTTCCTTTAGGTGCAAATAATGAATTTTAATAAAAAGGGCACATAGTCAATTTTACAAAGGCAATGACAAAATAAATTATCAATCATTGGAAATTGAATGATTTCAGATGAAAGAGTAAAAACTAATTAAAAAAAAACTTTACCTCAGCAGAACCAGGGTTAACTTCAATATTGTTTTCTGATGTTCTTGATCCCTCTGGGGCCTAGAAAAATGTAGGAATTAAAATAAAAAAATCAGTAAATTAATCATATATAACACAAAAATAATTTCACAAATGCTGTAATGTTCAAATTGCTTCAAAAAAAAAAAAAAAAGAAGAAGAAGAAGCTAACTTAAATGAGATTAATGAAAAAAATCTTATTTTTACTATATAGTTGGATTATTCATCATCTACTATACCATCAAAATGGTAATCAATTTTCTTTCATTTACAAACTTAACAGTATGCACAATGATAATACAGAAATAACATGAATCTTATAATAAAATTATGAATGTTTAAAAATTACTATCTGTAACTTTTAGAAATCAACTCTAGAAGTTTTTCTTAGAGTTTTTTTTTTGAGTTAACAAAAAATTTGCTGCACATTCATATATATTAGTATCTTATTGTAAATTACTGCAAATGTAACTATATTATATTCATTATCAAGTTTTTGAAAGTATTGATTATATATATTTTTCATACATTTACCCTACATGTCATTTTCTTTCATATTTGTGTTGTACCGTAAAAATGTTCCAGATTGATTCTTGAAGTGTAATATTATTTAAAAAATGTATAACTTACAGTAATAAAAATATTTTCTTTAAATTTATTTAATATTAGCATTTTGGAAAATATGGTTTTTTTTTCAATAAGTGCAGGAGAAAGCAAAAATATGCAAGTTTAATACAGATGTTAAATATTGTCTCTGGAGTTTCTAAGCTATATTATTAATCATACTAAATCAGTGGCCACACAAGGAGGTGGGGGTCACAAGTCTAGATCCCTCCATAACCCTTGATTTTTTTTCGATTGTTGATAAAACTATGTGTATAGTATGTACAATTTTATTAAGTATTTGTTATTACCAATTTATTTTATTAATTAATGATAATTATTAATTCAATAATTTAATTTTTACTGTTTTTTGTCCTCAAAATAGACAAAATCAAAAGAATAGGTTTGGCGGCCTATTGAAGTATGATATGGGAATGGTAAACTTTCAATCCTGGAGAGAACCCCACCCCCCTTTCTTGAAAAGTTTTTGTGTGCATCACTGTGCTAAATCAAACATCTTTGTAAATCTGTGAAAGAATTTAATAAAGTCACACCTAAAATAAACTTTATCTACCAGTATTTTAAAGAATCAATGCGATACAATTTTTATTAATTTATTTTAATGCATTAGTAGACTGGTTTCCTAAAATTTATCGTTAGTTAGGCAAATGCTGGCTGTGTTGAAATCACTTATTTATGCAGGTAATTATTTTTTTAATGAAAAATAGAGAAAATTCAGAAAGATCAAGACTACCCCCCCCCTTTTAATCAACATTTATTATCAATTTTAAAAAATGCATCAGTTCAATATTTTTAATCAAATTTAGATGACTTGCTTTGTGAAAAAAACGATGCTAAATAATATCTTCTAAAAAGTAACGTTAAATTGAAATTCTTATAATGATTTTTATTTATTTTTTTATAAAAATATAAGATATTTATAGTTTAAGTTTAAAAAATAGCATGGGAAAAAAAACACTACATATGTATAATATACAATACATTCAGCTTCGTATTGAGCTAGTAAATGCATAATACATTATAAAAATTGTATTTTATTGATTTGAAGATCAAAAACATGTGGCCCCCAACTTAGAACAAAATAGACTATGTGGCTCATAATATCATGAGATTGACATGCCTGATCTACAGTTATCTATGTGTATACATTTAAATATATAGTTCTAATAATTTTAATATTTTATAACATTTCAATCATGTCAATACAATTTTGCCTTTTAATTAGTATTCAAAGTTTTATACAGATATTTATACATTTATTGTGAATGTTTAAAAATCTTTATATTACATTATGGTTCACAGGACATCAAGTTTTTAACAGAAAGTATTTATCAACTGATTCCGAATTCAGCGAAAATCAAAAGGTAACAATACGGAAAAATGCAATTCACTTCAGCTTAAATGTGTAATATAAGATTATACAATTTAAATTTGCATTGAAATATCTAATTTATTTTGTATGTAATTCATAACCAATGAAAAAAGATCTAGGAAATATGAGGAAGAGTAAAGTATTTTCATTCTCAGGTTTTTTTAAAAAGAATCGATTTTAATATAGAATTTTTTGATAATATACTTAAACATATTTTTAGCATAATTTCTGTTAATAGTTAAAATTTCCATTTATGAGTTTAATCATTTATTGTATTTAGTAAAGATAAATTACTACGCATCAAAAGTAACTAACAAGCATATTATAAATTGTGCTGACAATGAAAGCAGTAGCCTCTTATATTAACTTTAAGTAATCAAGAGTTTAAAGTAATAGAAACTTACCTTACAGGATTTTTTTAGGGTTTCCTAATGAATATCCAACATATTTACTGAATCAATATTACATATTTTTCTGATTAAACAAAATATTTATCATATTAAAGGCATGAAGAAATTATACAGCTTAATTAAAATCCACTCAATTTTTAATAACCTTATATATGAATTTTAAAATGTTTGGTTATCGATTACATAAACCTGCATCCCTGCTAAAATGGCTTCAAAATTTTTTTGGAAGCCTTACTAATGTTTCAAAGGAATCATAAATATTTTCCATACCCCCCCCCCCCCAAATTTTCAAACTTATTTTTAGTGAATTTTTTATTTAAATATTTAAATCCTCTTTTTACTACATTGACAGCAGCATTGATTAACTTAAGGAAACTAAAAACATGTCTGTTGAATTTTTGAAATTTCCCTGAGCAAACAATTGGAATTTCATATCTTTCAGCAGCAATCTTTTGTTCTTAACACACATTATTGCTGTTTTTAATTTTCAGATTTATAATTTTATTTTATTTTCATAAACAATTTGAGAAGAAATTTATAAAACTTTGAAGAAAACCTAGTCAATTGTTGTTTATGATTGAAATTCAGATGCGAAAGAAGAAAAAAAAGAACAGTATAAGTTTTCCTGAATATTTAAATATCATATTAAGTATTTAAGTATAAAATAAGCATAAACTTAGATTAAAATTCTCCAATTGATAAACAATGGGAATGGTAGCATTTGCTTTCTCAATGCTCCTAATGACACTGACAAAGAGTTCTGTGGCAATTTATTTTTGACAAAGGCCAGATAGTAAAAGAAAATTGCAGTTGCAGAGTGGCTTTTCTGGCCTAGCTGCAACTCTATTAAATGGAGGTCAGATAGCACATTCTGCCTTTAAATTATCACTGGATTTTTTAACCATAAAGAATATATATAGTTTGCAACAGTGCAGAAGATACTAGTTCAGCAAAAGTAATGCAGGAGTAGTTTCCTCGATTGGGATGACAGTAAAACATCTCACAAACAGGTAATACAAAATGTTAACCTAACTATTAAACATCTGTGAGGTAGTCAGCAGCTCATGAAAAAGTTGTGTTGGGTGGAGAATTTTGTCAGACTCTGTTTGATATCAGTTAACAAACTCAATGCTTGCTTTAAATCGCCAACACCCTGGCATAAAAATAACAAATTATTATTAACCACCAACATGTAAGTTCAACTCCAAAGTGGCTCAAAAGTCAAATTTGGCAATGAAGAAGTTTTTGTACACCCAAACACAAGACTGATTATATTCTGAAATGGATTCTGCCATTTGTCGAACACAGCTCACACTTGCAAAAAAAGGTAATCTCAAACAATCAACAAATCACCAAAATCCTGAGTGGCTTTATAAGGAAGTAATTCTGGCAACAAAAATGAGATTGGGAATTTGGATTCTTGAGTTTCTCATGGTTAAACAATGAGGAACTCCAGAACCTTTCACCAAGAGATTACAAATCAGTTTACACTGTTCCAGATACAACACAAACAGTTCTCTAAAGCAAAATTTCTGAGCTCTTTGGTCATTTCAAGCATGCCCCACACAAACTGAAACTCAATGTAGAAACATTAATAATGCTCTTAAAAAATTAACATTCATTAAGATTTTACAATAGTACCAGACTCTATGGAAAAAAACTGCACAGTTACATTATTGAAGCAACAATTCTAACTGAAGTGCCAAAGGAGAAGTTGTCATAATTTTACAAATTCCAATTCTCAACAAAGAGATGCTATTTTGTTCAGTAAAGACCAGAATACACATCTGATATATTCAAAAAATTTTTCACTTTTCAGTTACATGTTTAAAATATTTTTCAAAACAACCTTTTTTAAGTAGTCTGTTTTGAAAGATTTAAATCAGTAACTAACATTAAATTTTCGAGAAATTGGTTTCGCTGTATCTCACACTCTATATAAAATATTTCTTTAAATAAACCAAGTTGATCTACATGACTTTCAAAACATAATAAAATCACATTATAATCAAATAAAAACAGCAACAGTAAAAATACACACAATTGTTTCCACCATTGATAAAAAATTGTATGTGTTTGAAGTAACAAACCTTTTTTTTAACCCCAAAACTCATTTTTTAAAAAAATAATTTAATGGAAAGTTATTAAATTCAATTAGATGGCCCATAAATCCTATAAAGAATGAGAGAGGGGGGTATACATCAAGAAGAATTTAGCTTTCCTGCAGCTGTAGTTAATTGGGACATCCCAGAGATATGAGTAACTGACTACTTATTAATGCTAAAATTATAAATGTAATTCCTATGCATTTTTCATCTGTGTAAAATCTTCATATTACACATATCCTTTGAATATTTCCATATTATAAATACAGAATCCCTTTTATTTTTAAAAAATTCAATTTTATAAGCTTGATAATTTGAATATTTGTGAAATAATTATGATTTTTAATTTTGTAATAAAAAAAAATAATGTATGATTTGAATGAATCAATTTGTGATTTTAAAATAAAAATTAAACATTTTATGCTGTAATCACTAAATACTGCTCTATTTAAATATCATTAATATTTAAGTTATATTTTTCAGCTTTGAAAACATATGTTTAAACAGAACGAATGCTCTATGTTACAAAACAAACATACATATTATTTCATACGATAAGAAATTTAACAAACAATAAGTCTAATTTAAACATAAAATATTATGTCTATAAAATGAAATGAAAAACATTGCGTAAACATGATAGCTGTTAAGGAGTATCATTATACACCTAATTTATATATTAACCATTTATTTACCTTGGTTTGATCACCTCGTCTATTGAGGATTCCGCGAAAGTTATTGAACATGTTTACTGTTTTTAAATAGTATTGAATAGCTCAAAACAGAAAAAATGTGCACTACTCCTCCACACTAAATATCTTTGGACGGAAGCACGAAATATGGAATCAAACAAGGAAAAATAATACATTGCTTCTTCACGTCTAAACACAGTTTCATACTACTATTAGTTGGCCAATTATATCAAATAAACGGCATCAAATATAATCCAGGAGGAGTAAAATTCACCAATCGTCTTCTAAGCTTATAACTGACGTCATTGAACTGTGTTAGATACAATCTATCCCGATGCCCTGTGATTTTAAGAATAATAAATAAATACTAAGATGCATTTACTTTAACTTTCAGTTTCTGTATGACAAGCCGGCGCTTAGAATAAATAGAAATATGATACTTGAATATAAATTTTTGTAAACAAGTCTTAAGTTTTCCGTAATGAAATTTGTGTTTTGATAAATCAAACATATAATATGTGAATTTTTAATTCAGAATTATTGCCAAACAAAATCAACTTATTTTGCAAAATGTGTTCAAGAACTGATGTTCCACTTTGTCTACTTGGAAATATTGTATTATCAGTCGCAATCGTTCTTGTGAATAAGATTGTTTATGTTAGAACTAAGTTTCCAAATGTCACATTGACTTTCATTCATTTTGTTGTAACATTTTTTGGTACAGGAATCTGCGAACGTTTTAATGTATTTAAAGTTAAGCGATTGCCAATTCTTCAAATTTTACCTCTTGCAATCTCATTTTGTGGGTTTGTAGTATTTACAAATCTATCTCTCGGTTTCAATACTGTTGGAACATATCAAATTTTAAAAACTCTAACAATGCCCACAATAATGTTGATTCAAACAAACTTATATGAAAGAACATTTTCTTGGAAAATAAAATCCACTTTGGTAATTTTGTAAAATTATAATTTTCTTGTATAATTTATTTTTATTTGAAAATATGAATACAAAATCCTAAAATCAGAAGGATATGTTATTCATGAATTTTTTTATTTATTATGGTAATATGTGTATATATTATTACTTATGGATTGTCGTTTTAATTATTTTTTACAAAAGTTCCATTACATGTGCTGTTAAGGGTGTTTTTTGGTAGGTATGGGATTTACAACTCTGAGTATCAAAAGAATCTCTTATGGGTTTTGCTGTGTTAAACATTAACATACTCCTAGAATACTTTAGCGGTTTACTATTTTCTATTCTTCTCCTTGTTATCATTTCTTTTCTTTTTGAGGTTAAGTCTAATGAGAGACAAATATTTATAATAAATTAAGCAATATTTTGTGCAAACTGGTCAAATGTGGCTTTTGACTAATAAAACCTTCAGATATAACTTTGTAAATATGATTTTCTATTTTGTTTGTTGTAAATTTCAATTTTCAAATTATGTAAATAAATTCAATTTATTTTGCAATTTCTCTTATAAAATAAATCTTTGTAGTTTAAGAAAATCTATTGCTTTCCATAAATTCTCTTATATGGTGTTTATTTTTTGTTGTAATGAAAAATAAAATGCCTAAGCATTCAAATTAATTTTATTTATTTCACTTACTTATAGCCTTAAATTACTGTAATCTAACAATGGTTTATAATTATTTCAATAATATATTTTGTAAATGTATTATTTCTATAAATAATTACGTTTGTCTTTATTATATCTACTTTTTGTATGTGTGACTCTTTTACATAATCCATGCACTTACGAAGAATATAATTAAAAAATCATTTTGATAATATAAATAATGGCTTATAAAAATGCAATACAGACTAAATAAACGTTGTTCACTAAATAATGAATATAGGATTGACTTGGTTCTATCATTGCATGAAAATATTTATACACTGACAAGAAAAAAAACATCCCTACACCAAGAAAAAATTATTGTAGTCTAATGAAATTTCAGCAATGGCTTGTCTAGGTAACATATTTAATTGAATAGTTTCAAGGTCACAGGTTAATGTGAGTGCAAGAAGAGCCATTTCGAATGTGAAATGATGGTGCATTAATTATCAGTGTTAAGACCTGAATTTTGGACGTAAACATTCAAGCATTGTGTCATACAGATACCATATGTCAGTTTGTGGGGTGGAGTTGCATGTCTGTTGCACTTGGATGACAAAACAGGGGTAGTTAATGCTGTGGATGAGACATTGAATTTGTCTGGTGATGTTCCTTAGATGCTTGATAGCAGCAGATCAAGGCAACACACATCTGCTCTCTGAACAGCATGTTAGGTTACAATAGTAGTATGAGGGTGCATGTTTTCCTTTTGGAAACCTCTTAATATTGTTCATTAATGACAGGACAACAGGTTGAATCACCATATTGACATACAAATTTGCAGTCAGGATACATGGGATAACCATGAGAGTGCTGCTGCTATAGGAAATTCCTCTCCAAACCATAATTCCAGATGTGGGTCAAGTACATCTGTGTGCTGCATGCAAGTTGGTTTCTAGCCTTTACCATGCCTCCTTTTAACAAATACATTGTCATCTCTGGCATCAAGTCAGAATTGGCTCTCATCTGGAAACACAATAGAGCTCCACTCTGTTCTCCAATGAGCTCTAGCTTGACACCACAAACATCCAAGCCTTCTCCGGAATTCAAACCCAGGCTCTGCGGCATAGCAGTCAGCATCACTAACCACTATACCGGATGGGTAACATTTTTAAAGTAATTTCATGTGCATTAGAAAAATTCAATTTTTGAGTTTCATTTTATTAAAGCAGTACAGTTTATGCAGTGTGTTCATTCTAAATATATTTTTTAGAATAATGTATTCTGGAGAAAATTTTGAATTTTAACTGGTATATATTACATGTCTTATATTTCAGTTATATCTTAACTATTATTGCTATTTGTTGAATAGTTTAAATGTTTTTCATAAATTTGAAATACCATTTTTAATTTGTAAGTAACAAATCATAGCACAAATGAATAAACAAAATTTATCCCCCTAAGTTTTTTTTTTTTTAACATTAATAGGGCTGTGTAATTTTAAATAGCAAAATTGCTGTTTTCAAATTTTTGTTCAAAATTTTTTCTGAAACCTAGAATAACCCTTAGCATTAGTAAGATGAATTGTGAAAATGATTTAATCACAAACAATATATAAACATATATCTATATCAATGCTTTTTAAACCACTAAAGCTTATTTATGTACAAATATTTCAACATCATTATATTTTTCTTATAAATTGTTGGTTTTCTCATAAAGAAAATAAAATTATATAATTGATTATTCTCATCATTTGTATGTAAAATTCTTATGATTCTTTTTCCGCTGCTGTTATTTGTGATGTATTAAAATTGTTATGATTTTATTTCTGTTTGATTATGGTTACTATGATATCTTCCAAAGAATAAATCTCTTTATTTTATAATTTTTTATATATTTAATTATTAAAGCTAATATGTAAAAATTAATTTAGGTGCCAATCATCCTGGGGGTAATTATGAATTCTGCATATGACATAAAATTTAATATAATGGGTACAGTTTTTGCCTTAATTGGAGTAGGTGTTACTTCATTTTATCAAGTGGTAAGTATGAATAGATTTTATGGCTTAATTCTAATTATACTAATTTTGTTTAAAATTCTATGCAACCATTTCAGTGTTTACCTATTGCATCACCGACCAGTTTCATCAGAACAAAAGATGACGTCAAAATGAATAATTATTATAACCAATAATAGAAAACCATTCCCACACAAATTGAAACACAATTTTAATAATAATAAGGATAGCATTTGCCTTCCTTTTGATTTGGTGAAATTGGTTGACAGTAGTATACATAAATACCCTTTATTTTTACTATCATATAAAATATTTTTTTTAAAAAAATTGATTTGATTAATTAATTTTGTTTTCAGTATATTTCCCCATAGTTTTATTTCTTCTTTCCAAGCACTACACTGGTTACTGGCTAAGGCTGTCTCAGTCAGCTTACACCACCTTGATCTATTTGATGCTATATTCTTCCATCAGTTAAGGGGGTATTCTGGTCTAGAGGCATGAATTTTAGGTATTTTATCAGGTGCAATAAAAAAAAACCAAAAAATATTTTACAAGCCATTATGTTACTAAATATGTTTAAAAAATACAAAAAAAAAAAAAATCAAGTGAAAAAATTAAAAATTGAAAAAGTTACAGGCTGAGGAAGTGGGGATTCTTAAAAAAAATGGCGTGCCCTGCCTGCCATGATTGTAACCCTCCCAGCTATCTGAAGAAGAAAAAAAATTCATTATTCAAAAAAATTCCATTTAAATCCAAACCTTGAAGAAGTCAAATAAAAAAAATTCTTTTTTGGCAAATAGTGGTGGTCTGAAATAAAAAGACATTTTTTTACCAGTTTTTTTTACTTTTTAGAATTTTTTAAAAATAGTTTTCTTCTTTCTTACCCCTCTGGTCTGAATCAGACCAGATCCATGAGTTCGCTCACTCTTAAAAAAATTCTAAAACCAAAATAGGCCTCTTCAAAAGGTCCTCTCATACCAAGTCAACAAAATCAAGTAAATGTTGCAGTGTAGCCTCTGCATGATTACACTTGGTGCAAATTGGAAAAGTCTTGACACCATGGGAGAATCTGAGGAACTTTAAATGCCCCATAGACAGTCGAGCAAAAATAGTTTGATCTCTCCTGTCACCTTTAAAACTGATTTGACACTCCAGAGCACTGATTAAGATGCCACAGATGCGGTGGCAGTTGTTTCCAGGAGATGTTTATGGAGGCTTTATATTTCAAGTATAGTTCAAAGTATGTCAGAGGTCATTGAAGTACCACCTTTTACAAGGTCATCAGCAATGTCATTATGTTTCAAATTCACATGGGATAGAATCCACTGCAGATGAATCATGGCACAGCCAGACAGGGTCCTGAGTTTATCAATAATATTTATTCCATTGTGATCTCCAATTGTTTAAATATTGAATAGCACTTCAACTGTCTGAAAGAATCCAGATTTCACCAGTCAAATGATGCTTAGAAACACAGTCTAGAGCCATGTTAATAGTAAAAATTAAAATTTTAGTATAGTTTTAGTTAGTTCAATAGAGTAATGTATAGTGAAAGCTCACACCAAATTTTCAAGTAAATTGGTTCAGTAGAACTTGAGACAATCGTGACAAGAGTCTCGAAAGAAGTAATTTCGAGAAAAAAAGTATTTAAAGCTTGGGGTCAAGTTAAGCACAGACTAAGCCACACAATGGTACTTTATGCTTACATTTTTTCAATCTGCAATTCTTGTCCCATACATTAGACCTTCCTCTACTTCAAAAAACGCATTTTCCGAAGTTCTTTCTTCCAAACAGGCAGTCCTGGTCTTTTTTGAAGTGTCAGAAGTTCATATTTCTGAGTTCTCAAACTGGATATTGTCACATTTAATGGTGAATGCATGTGCTTCTGGACCAATTTTTATTCTCATAAGGGTCAACATTTTTAAAATGGGAATGAAACCTTCATTTAAAATGCAAACTGCTATAAAAGTTGCAATTTGAATTGTGTGTGTTCTAGCATGTATATGTATATGAAAAAGTCTGTATTAATGAATTCAGACTTTCGGTTATTGTATTTTAAAATATATATAAAGAGTTGGAATGGTTTTATGAGGGAACACGATCACAGTTATATGGAGAATCCCTATCGTCTATTGTTCAATTTGTTCCTACCTGCTGGTTTATATGCAGCATCACTAAAATACCTATTTCTCTGAAAATAATAATAATTTTGTGAAAAATCGTCTTAAGTACATATTCTTAAATGGTAAACATTGAAAAAAAAATAAAAATCAGTTTTTTAAAATTTTTAGACCCTCTTAACCTCTCACTGTGTTAGTGCTATGTGTACTTTGCCCATGGAAATCGTGGGATGTGCAGCAAAAGGGTTAACTCCCAAGTCCTTCAACAACTTTTCTGCTTTATCCATCCACATTGTTCTCAGTCTTTCTCTTTTCTTCTGGAGTTTGGAAAGTTATTTTTCTTAAGAGAATTTTCATTATTATATCAAAATACATGCCCCAGCCACCTTATTTGGGAAGCCTTGATAACTTTGACTCTGTTGGGTTCTCTGTATTTGGATTAAAGTTCAAGGTTGTATCATTATTCTCCAGATTCTGTTTACTCTTACTGTTCCAAAAAATTTTTCTTAAGATTTTTCTCTAAAAAATCATCAGTTTCTCTTTGTCTTCTTCGTTAATCATCCAGCATTCACTACCATATAAAACAATTGGTCTTATTAGAGTCTTATATAACTGTATTTTTATTTTGCTACTTATGTATTTAGAATTAAACTGGTTTTGCAATCCATGATAACATGTGTTAGCCATCTTGATTCTATTTTTGATTTCAATTTCTATGCCATTACTATTATTTACGAATGTGCCTAAGTATGTAAATTGAGTCACTTGTTCAAACACATATTCATTCATTTCCAGTGGTTGTAGATTTGAGATTCTGTTTGTTATTGCCATGAATTTAGTTTTTTCTTTGTTGACTGTCAATCCTATGTTTTTTGTTTTTTTTGCTGTCTCGAGTGCACTGAAAGCCTCTACTATAGCTGCCTTAGTTTTCCCCATGATATCAATATTGTCTGCAAATGCTAACAGTTGTACTGATTTAACAAAAGTTGTTTTTCAAGTTTGTATACCAGATCAGTTTTATTGGACCTATTTATTTATTTTTGCTCTATTTTCTGGTCTATTTAAAATATTCCAATCTAATTCTTTTATACAAATTTCTTAATGAAGAATAATAGAAGTGAGAACACGTATAATGTATAGTTACTTTTTGTACTGTGTTAATACATTTTGTATAAAATTTGCACAAATATAGAATTTAAGAGAAATAGCCAGTTTTTGTTTGTAAATTTTAATTGTATTGTTTTCCATCTGATGTTATCTTATTTAATAAACATTTTACCAGTTTGTGGTCATTAATAAATCCACATATTCTATCTCAATGTTTTATAATTTGTTGTATTTATGGCATCATATGAAATAATTTTAGATTTTTGATTAAAGCTAAGGTAAATTGCAAAAATAAACTTGCTATGTTAAGATAATTTAAATGTTAAAATACTGTGTATTTGCAATGATAATATTAGCTTTAAGCAAGCTTATACCTAAAGAATTCATGCTTTGAGACTTTTTTATGTTTTTTTTAAAAAAAAACACACAACTAATTTGTTGACTGTAATAGCAGATGTTGATGTTTTCTCTGAGTATTTTAACTTCCTGTTAGTGTTAGAAACACTGAGAATGGTATTAGAGCTCTTTTCTAGTGGGTGTTTTATGCATTGCATCAGCTCTTGTAAGAGAATCTGTCAATGCACAAGTACTACAGTTTAAATTTTACTTCCTGTTTACAGTTTTTCTCATTGTGTTGGTAGTGATGTTTTAATTTGTGTTTAACCAATTAAATGATTCTAATTAAAGCTTCACTTTTTTATATTTATCAGGTATATGTCCTGATTTATAACAAAATTATGTATCATAGTTAATAATCGTGATATACATTTATAAGGGGGGGGGAATCAGAATCCCTGGGGTTCTTTATTTGTTTTTGTAAAAAACAGTGTATTGGCTTTTTATTCATTATCAAAGGAAAACAAACTGTGATATCAACTTGGCACAATGAGGAGAAAATCAAGGGAACCACCAGTAATGCTGTCTAACTAGAGATTATAATTTTTTATGATATTTCTAAAGGTGATGTAGATACTGCTGATGAAAAGAAATCCACTGATTCTATGTCTGCATTAAATTGACAATGACCTTTGCAGTTTTTCACCCTCTATTAAGTACTGGGGGAATAAGTTGTCAAAAATTACATTTAAGCTGAATACTGTAATTATAGAACAAAGATTATTCCTAAAGCAAATGGCTTTAGACCTAATGAAATGTTATTTATGGGCCTTAGATTTAAGCAATTTTAATAGAAAGAGAGAAAATGATACAGCTTGTTGAAGTACAAGATGAGTGGAAGCTAGGTCAGGTGAAATAAAGCTGTGATTTTGTTTTACTGTCCACAAAGAAGAAAAAAATAAAGAAAAAGAAAATTGTTTAAAATGTTGTCTGATTATCTGTCCAAATCACACAAAAATATTTTCAACTTCTGTGCTAATTTAGATGAGTGATCAAAATAAAAATTAAAATATATGTATATTAACATGATTATTTTTTAAAGAAATTTAACGAGCATCTCTTGCTTAAGTTCTCCTATTTAGAAATTAAGTTTTAGTTCTCATGGGCTGTATTTTAAATCAGATTTTGTTTATGTATTGTTTTACTTCGTGATTTTTCTTGTAATTATTACTTAAACATTTTTAAAAATAATGGTGTTACTATGTTAAACAGCAGTTTACTCAGTTCTCTGCCTATTCTTATTGGCTTTTCTTTTAAAAGTTGCTATAAAAATTATTTAGAAATGTGTTATTTTGTTAAAATTTTAAAGAAATAATAACTCAATATTTTTCAATTGATTATTTTTCTAGATTACCTTATCAAAAAATTTTACTGGTAAGTCATTTACATCAAAATTAAAGTATACTTTTAATGAGCTTCAAGAACAAAACAGATTTAACTTTTATATTTGTTTTTAATAAAGTGTGTATAATCCTGAAATGTTTTATGTTTTGTTAAAAAATATTGTGTAGCTTTCTGAATGTTTCAAAGTACATAAATTTAAGATATCAACTTATAGATTCAAAATGCTTAGATAACAAATGCATTTTTGTTTTGAAAAACATATTTGAGTTTGATTGTTTTGAAAACTTCATGTTGTAATTTGAATTACTGTCAAGTAAAGAATGATACCCGAGTTGTCACCCACTTTCCAAACTTCCATATCACACCATTGAGCTTTGACATACTGAACAAGCATAAGCTCTTGTACATATGGGGTTTTTAGTTGCACCAGGACTCATACTCATAACTTGCTGTCTATGATCATGACCACTTGACTACCACTATGAACTTAAGAAAAATAAGATTTTTTTACTTTCTCCAAATTGTATTATATATTAAAATGATCAACTCCAAAAAAAAGATTTAACAAGAAAAATAAAGAATTATATTTATTAAAAAGTAGAGAATGCTGTTTTCTTATAACTAGCAATAGTATAATTAATTGGAATAATAAAGAGAGAGAAAAAGAGGAATAAATTACAAATCAGTATTAAAAAGGAATGTAAGTTGATTATAATTAGAAATCTAAAAAATCTGTTAAAAATATTAAAAAAATTATACAAGTATATTTCACCTAATATTCTGTTTTAATAGTGTGTGAACTATTATTTTTATGAAATTAGGGAAAATTATATAAATTTAATAATAAACTATTCCTATGTTATTTTAGGAAAGGGGGAAAGAAATTTGTTTTTGGTTAATGAAATGATTAAATTATTTATTTTATTTTGAAAAAATGTATTGATATGTTCTTATTAAAGAGGTTAAGTCACTCTAGCATTATATAAAAAGGTAATATCGTATAAATTTTGTTCTAAAATCAATCCACATTTGTGGCAAATAAAGTTAGGTGTATTTACTGTTGTGAAAATTTTATGAATAGTATGAAAATTATGATATTTTCTTTACTTTTGGTAAATGTTTTTTGTAATAGAAACATTGTGAATATATTGTTGTTCAATGTACAAGTAATAAATTATTCCTCATTGGTGATTTCTTAAGAGATTTCTTTTAATGAAGCGTGTGTAAGCTATAACCATTATTTTTTTCTTTGACACAGAACTTTTTTGGAGTTGGAGAGATATTTTTCTCTTATATATTGCTTATCTTAGTTAAGTCTGCTGTTGTTTATTTTGTAAATAATGAATAAATATTTAAAAAAATTGTTCCAACATAAATATTTCAATCTAATAACACATACATGGCCTCTGTTGAGACTCTATCTGAATTTTATTTCATTCAGTCATTTCTCCTTTGAATATTATTAATTGCGTGGTTTTCTGAATATAAAAGAATACAAGCTTACTACATTATTCTGACTCCATTTATTTATTCTTCTCTACCTCGCTATTACAAAAATGTTGCCATTCACCAAAATACAAAATTTTTCCAAACACAGAAAATAAACAATTAGTACGAGCACTTACTCAATTTTTAAACAAAATAAAAGTACAGTAAATTAAAGAAAACTTTAAAAAATACAAAAAATAACTTAAAAAGCTAATCAATAACTGCACGTGCTTTTCAGTTTCTAAATGAGAAGAAGACATATTTCTTAACAAAGGGCTCATAACATCCTCCCACCTTTTGATTTTTACGTTACATTAAGTGAACAAAAAATCAAAACAATTCAATATGGAGAAAAAATTATTAACATTGAACATATGTGAGCAATATGAATGTACATAAATCTTTTTAATAAAATAGTAATAAAGTTCAAAAGTTATTTATAACAGAGAGGTTTAATAACCTTCCTACCACTTCTAGTTTTCTTTTCACAGTTCAGGATTTTAATACCTTTATCCAAGGGAACTGGTTCTCTAACTGAGAACATGATAGGATCATCGTTATTTAGTTCTAAAGGGAACAACCATTGCACAGGATGAACAATATCTCCACCTGTCGTTTAAAGTTTTACAACCCTAGTGCAACCATCATTTCCTGGGAACATGTCAATAATCTTTCCTAGTGGCCAGTCTAATCGCTTTTTTGTATCACTTCCAACTATAACAATGTCCCCCGATTTTACATGTCTAGCTTCATTCTTGTTAGGTTGCTGAACTAGCATACTTAAATATTCTTCTCAGAATCTTCTCCGTAAATTATCTCGCAATGTTTGTTGATACTTATATCTTTTAGAGATATTTATCTTATCCAAATTGTCTAAGTCTAGAACTCCCACCGTTTTTGTCCCTTGAATAAGTATCGAGGGTGTCAGGGGAGTCAAGTCATTTGGATCTTCTGACAAATAGTTCTGAGGTCTAGAGTTAATAGTGGCCTCAATATCACAAAGGATAGTGACTATCTCTTCGTAATAAAGAGAGGTTTTTCCTAGAACTCTTCTTAACAGCTTCTTCACCATCTGAACTAAGCGTTCCCCAAATCCACCCCACCAAGTAGCTGTAGGGGGGTTAAATTTCCATTGAATTCTTAGAACAGAAGCTGCATCCACAATCTTGTCCCAATCAAGGGCACTGATCCAATTGCTGGCACCAGTAAAATTGGTTCCATTATCACTGTATATTATTTTTGGCCTTCCTCGTCTTGCAATAAACCTTCTAAATCCTGATCTTCTTCTGCAACAGAAATTTGAAGAAATGCCTTTTTAATATCAGGAATAGCCTTTTGACAAAATTTCATTAAAAGGGGTGGAATGTGCTCAATTAAATTTGGCCCTCTCTTTCTCCCGGCAATCATTTAAGGAAGGGACGTTTTTGACACTACAGGAAGCATCAAACATAGGACATACAGTGGTTGTAGAGTTTTTCTTAAAAACACCTCTATGAGGCAAGTAATCACTTGATTTTCCAATTTCTTCTTTTGGCACTTTTTCAATTACTTCTTCATCAAGCCACTCCTTGAAAACAGCTTCATAAACAGTGTATTTACCTTCAACTTTCAATTTCTGGGAAGTTTGAATGCAACGTTGTTCAGCTACAGATCTATTATCTTGTACAATTTCCTTTGCTTCAATCCAAGGTAACTTCACAAAAAATCTCTCTTTCTCGTTTCTATCCACTGTTTTCATAAAGTGCTCCACTGCATTTTTCTGCATTTCTTCTTTAGATTTGGTCTCCATTGGATCCATAATTCCCAAGGTTTCCATTTTCCACAGGTCAGCAATAGAGCTATTTTTTTATTAATGATGTCACTAGATGAGCAGAAGTGTCTTCTCGTTTTAATCCAGGAACTTTGCCCATAATTAGCCAGCCTAATTTAGTTTCATATGCAACTAATCCACATTCCAATGTCCAAATGTTTCCTGAGAATAAATGTCCACAAAAATCAGCTTATATCAACAGTTCAATATCTGGATAGCCTCTTCCATGGTCAGTGAGAATTATATTCTTCCTTTTTAACCCCTTTTCCCAAATTCCTTTATTGATTCGAGGTATTTTTCCACAAATAATTGGTTGATCAAGGATTTGAATGTCAAAGCTAAATCCATTATTCACATTCTGAAGAGTTATCTCATACAGTCTATGGTCTTGTCTTCGTAAAGTCGAGCCACCAAATACAGAGTGAAGTATATTTTTCATTTCAACAGGTTTTAGGTTCATTTCTTCTGCTGCCTTTTTCAATAAGTAAGATCGTTGGGATCCACTGTCAATAAGAGCTCGAACTCTTCGTGTTTTGCCTCCTGCCTTGATATCAACTTGTAAGGTTTGAAGGAGAACTTCTTCTACTGCACAATGATTTAATAAACTTACATTCAGTTTTTCTTCCAAATCAGGTGTCTTGACTCCTGTTTTGTTTGAAGGCAATTCAGGACACATTAAAGCCCAATGTCGTTTGTTACAAATTAAACACTGTACATTTGACTTACAAATTTTTGACTTGTGTCCTGACTTTAAGCAAGTGAAGCAACTTCTTTTGTTTTTCAAAATTTCTTGTTTTTTTCTCAAAATCTATTTTTTTTTGCGTGGTAACATTCCTTGCTTTCATGATTTTTCTCACAGAAAATAGTTAGCAAATTCCCCCCCCCCCCTTCCACTCCTCCTGAAAACAAATCCGTAGCAGTTCTTTCCTCTAATTATATCTTTTTGGGTGCAAAACCGGTTTTCGCCAAACGAATTCTTTCTTCTCCTTCTATTTCAGTTTTTAAAAAGAGCAGCAAGTTTTTCAATTTCTCTGTATAAACATTGTTTGATGTGTCACCATTTGAAATTACGATAGGGTTACGTAACCACACTCTTAAAATATTTTTCGGTATGCATGACTCAACTAAAGGGAAAAGCATTGCGGAATACTTGTCAGATGTTAAACCAATTGATTCTAAAGATCATAAATAAGATTCTAATTTATCATAAATTTGCGAAGTATTTAATTTTCTTTTTGTTTATGTAGCATTGATTATAACTAATTTTAGTAGCTCATGAACATAGTACTTCATCCTTTCCAAAACGTGATTTTAAACTTTCAATTGCTTTAGAATAATTTTCATTTGTAGGAGGATAGCTGTCTATAATTTTGCGTGCTCTTGTTCCTTCACTCACAGACTGTATCAAATATTGAAATTTATCTTCATTTTCTATTTTATCATCGTCGTGAATACGCTTAAATTGACTCCAGAAAGCCAACCAGTTCTTGATTTCACTGTTGAATTTAACAAGTTCAATTTTTGGAAGCTTAAGTTTTCTTTTAATTTGCAGAAAAATCGGATAGACACTTCCCCTTTCAGATTCATATTTTTATTCAAATACGTATCCACACTAATCTTGAGATCAGTCATTTTTGTGCTGTATTCTTCAACTGCCATGTATTCTGCTTCATATTTTCCGTCATCCGGATTTTCCAATAGAAAACCACATATTTGATTATCTAATTCAGTCAAATTTAAATAAATTCTTTCCAAATTGGCGAAAATAGATTTAATTTCTTTTTCTACAGGATCATCAGAATTTAATTTTTCCATTACTACATTATATAATCGGGTAAAGTTGGCTCTAATAGGCCCTCGTTTCTTTACTAATAGTTCCATTTTTTCCGTTGCTTAAATAATTATTATTCAAATAAAAATGGACGTACCTTCTTTTACGATCACGTCCGGGTCACCACAATGTTGAGACTCTATCTGAATTTTATTTCATTCAGTCGTTTCTCCTTTGAATATTATTAATTGCGTGGTTTTCTGAATATAAAAGAATACGAGCTTACTACATTATTCTGACTCCATTTATTTATTCTTCTCTACCTCGCTATTACAAAAATGTTGCCATTCACCAAAATAAAAAATTTTTCAAAACATAGAAAATAAACAATTAGTATGAGCACTTACTCAATTTTTAAACAAAATAAAAGTACAGTAAATTAAAGAAAACTTTAGAAAATATAAAAAATAACTTAAAAAAGCTAATCAATAACTGCACTTGCTTTTCAGTTTCTAAATGAGAAGAAGACATATTTCTCAACAAAGGGCTCGTAACAGTCTCCATACATCAAGTTCCTTGGCATCATTTTAAATTAACCTCTGACTTTCAAAGATGTTACATGTATTAGAAAGAAATTTAACAATACTGCATGTAAACTATTCCTCCTTATCTTGCAAAAGTCTAATTTTAAGTAGACATAATAGACTGTTTATATCTCTTTACCCTAATCCTCAAACGAGTACTGACCTATACCTCTTCTGTGTTAAGACATGTAATAAAACCTCATTTAAATTACCTTGAAAGTGTGTAAGACTGATTCTCAGGCCAATTCAAAAGTTTGCTGATTCATGAGAAATTCAGGTTCCTGAATAACAAGCTAAGTCCCTACCATTCTTCAAACTATCAGAAATTTTTCAACTAAATTGACAACTAATAATTCTTTTATTCAACAAATTGATAAATACACTCTAAATCAGGAGTGGCCAACCTTATTGGGAAGAGTGCCACTATCTGATTAAAAAAAAAATTATGTGTGCCATTTCCAATTTTTCCAAATATTATACAAAAAAAGGTGAAAAAAATTGTTACTTATTTGCTTATTAAATGGGATTTTCACGCAAATATGCAAGTTTATGTTGAGGTAACTTACAAATAATATAATAGAAAAGACAAAAATACTGCTTAGGTTCCATTGTTGATAAACTTTTTACAGGTTCAATCAGTTAAGTTAGGCATAAAATAAAAATAAGTAATTTAAAACATTTTATTCTAAATAATTATTAAACTGTCTGTATACTTAATGTGGTTTTTGAAATTGCACTCCCCCCTCTCCCTCAATCATGCACATTAGGATTAGCTCTTGAATATGCTAACAAAATTAAGTTGTTTTTTGTGCAAATCAGCAAGTTTTGAGAGAGATTTTATTTTTATGTTCATAATAGAAAATATTTATTCACAAACATGGTGATCCAAATTTTGAGGGGGGGGGGTGTCTAAAATAACTGCATTTCAATAAAATTGTAAAAAAATTTGTGTGCATTATTATTTTAAATTTTCAATAATTCTTCATGTGCCACTATTACAGCTCCACAGAGCCACAGGTTGACCACCTCTGCTCTAAATTTATCTATTTTAGTAGATCCTGCCACTTTCTTAATTAACTGACTAACTCTCCTGTTTTTTCAAGCAAACAGATTGTTCAACTTGTTTCGTTTTTCTAAATTTCTCTACCTGAAATAAAAACTAATAGTTCCTACCAGCTATTCAAATTTTTTTCAAACCTTCAAATTTTTTTTTTTAATTCACTCTCTATTTTTTTGCTGAACTCGTATGAACTAAATATAGCCATGCCTACACTTCTGATAATTTTCTCTTATAATTTTAAGTCATTATGTTAGATTTAATTTTTTTACCATCTCATAGTATCAAATTTAATTTTAATTGTTTAATTTGTGCTCCTATTTTAAATTAACACTGGGTAATGTTGAAAAGGTATTACTGTCATGTCTATTTAAGATTGCAACCTGAGAGGGGCTGAGAACTCTTCATTCATCCTCGACCAACATGTACCTTTAATATTTGTAAATTACCTATATATTTGAAAGTTTTGTGTGTTAATTATTGATCTAATAATAATGACTTCAATAATTTTTTGATTATGGTTTTTGATTTTTAGTTGGTTGGTGAAAAACAAAAAGAATTTCAAGTTAATTCTATGCAACTTTTATATTATCAAGCTCCTCTATCAGCATTACTTCTACTATTTTGCTTTCCAATCATTGAACCTCCATGGGCATCAGATGGTTTGCTTTATCGAGAATGGTCAACTGTTGATTTGGTAAAATTTTAAATTTATTTTTCATCTTCAGTTTTAAATTGTAGAACAAAATTAAAGCTTTTTTTAAATTAGTGTATTTCAAATATAACTGTGCAATTGTGTTCTGCTCTTTTATTATTTATATATTTAGAACATGATAACTTTAAGATTTTATATTGTCATACATTCCTAATTAATATGATATATGGGGTGTTTTTCTTGCTTATTAATTCAGGAAGTTTTAATATTTTTGATTCAATTAGATATTTAAAAATAAAGATTAAATTGTCTTTATAAAATATAAGTAATATGTTTTTATTTTTATATTTTGTACTTAACTTGGTGTGTGTTTACAATAATGCCAATATGAAACTAGTTATTTTTTCATAATGCCTAAGTATTTGATTTATATTAAATTATAATTATTTTTTTTAAATTTCAGGTACTAGTTTTTCTGTCTGGAATCATAGCATTTTTAGTCAATGTTTCTATATATTGGATTATTGGAAACACATCTGCTATTACGTATCCTTTTCAAATATATTTTAATGGAAAAGACTTAATCATTTAAAACATGATTTGGATTATAAAAGTAAAAAGAATTTCAGGGGCACATTTTATTCGACAGTTTATATAGTATGACAAAGCAAAACCTTCATTTTTTTTAGTTTTAAAACCTCTCATGTCATTTTGAAGTGATTATTCAGAAAACATTCTATTGAAATTTTAATCATATATTGTGGAGTGCAATTGAAACATGAAGATATATTATTTGTGATTATATTTTCAATGGGATAAAGACATGCAAAAATAAGAGTTCAACTCTTTTATTTTTTATAATACCTACTAGAAAAAGAAGTGTTACAAGCGAATGAGATAAAAATATTCTGAACCATTCCATGTATTGAATAATGCTTGATATACTTAAAAATTAGTAAAACTTTGCATTGAAATGGAATATCGTAATTTAACTCTCTAGCAAATATTTGTGGTAATGAATCATTAATTTAAATTATAGTTTACTAGGTTCACAAATGCACACAAATTGTAAATCTTTAAATTTATTTTGTCGAGCTTTTATTAGTTATTATAATTGTCTTTTGAATTAGCATAATTGTCTTCATTATTATCATTCTTTTAATATTATAAAATTTGTCTTATGAGTGTTTTGTCTTCTGATTACCCCTTGCCCTATGATTTCTTTAGCCATGTTTTGAATTATTTAACTGCATTGTCTTCTCATCTCTCACATTTGTCATATTTCTTTTTTAAATTTGTCGTATAAATTAAAAAAATTTTCTCTTGGTGCTATTTTTTTTTTTGATAAATCTTAAAATTTTATTTATTGCTCTTTAAAATTTGAGAGTTTCTAGTCCCAAGAGTTTTTTTTACCCATTTGAAATCTAATTTAATTTTTTTTAACCAAAATATGTTAGATATAATGTTGTTGGCCAATTAAAGTTCTGTTTGACTTTGATTGGAGGATATTTCCTTTTTACAGAACCAGTCATGCCAATTCAATTTCTGGGGATTATAACTACTATGTGTGGAGTATCTTTATATGCGTATTTCAAGGTTTGTTTCTTAGAGAATATTTGACATTTATACAGTTAAAATTTTCAATATTCACACTTTTAAAACTGGATAATTCAAATTTTATTTTTTTTTCTATACAATTTCAAATCGATTGTTTGGTAAAAATAGTTTTTGAAACTTTCCTGTTGACGGGCATTATTATTTTAATTTTGAAAAATAAAGAAATTGTGAGGGATATTAGAATATTACTTTCTGTACCTTTGTGGGATTCCTACCAAACAGTCATTTTGAATGACCTTGGTCTTACTAGATGGTCTTATTGAGGCTGTTGCTTTCTGCCCATTTCCTCGCATCATGTAACAACCTTCCCATATTAAGGTACATAGTAAAAGCATTTGATTTAATTGAATAATATCAATATATATGTATTGTAATATACATATTTTGTATAGAAAAAAGATATATGTTAAATCTTTGATCTCCTGAAGTCAACTTTTATAAACATTTGATTTTTCTCTGTGGGAAAATGTATAATTCAAATTTTTAGGTAATTAAAAATTTTTGCCCTGTCCCTTCAACTTCGAATTATCCACATTTGACTGTAATAATAAATAGCATTATGCATTTAAATATTTATGTTATTACTAACCAAATGTGTAATTTATATTTCAGAATCAAGATCAGAAATCTCTACCATTCAGTGTTCATAAGTGATAAAGGCATTTAAATGGTACCTTATTGATAGGTGTTACAAGAAGCTCGTCTTCTTTTGTAATTAATTTTATCTCAAGTTATGGTACTTTTTTATACAATTTGTGTGCTTTCTTAAACCATAATATTTATTATGTGTTCAAAATCAGTTTGGGACAAAATGTCATTGTTATTAAGCAGCTGTTCATAAATGACAGATGTTTAACCAAAATTAACATATTTGAAAGTATGTGATTAATTAGAATACATATTGTATTTTTTTATAATTTCTGTGAATTTATTAATCTCAAAGTTTTGATATGATAAAATTTAAACATTTGTTGTAAAGAAATTTTATAAAGAAAATATTTTTGCATTTCCTGAAATACAGATAACTTATTCCTAAAATATAATATTAAAACCAGCAGGGAAAGCAAAATACTATACTTCTGTTTTATATATAATAAAACATAAAGCTGTTGCTGGTTTTCCTTTTGAAATAATCATGGGGAAAAAAAGAGAGATTTATAATTATAATTTACTTTTTAGCTTTCTTTTTTTCTTCCATGTGTTTCCCCCCTCCCAAGATTGTCTCAATGCTGCTGAAGGCTTACCCTGTAAAAGGGGTTGATGTAGGTTAAATTTGCATAATTTGACTGAGGTTGAAAATTCTGAAGTCTTTCACCTATACCCCTCATGTTGCTTTAGAATACAACTTTAATAAATATTAAATCAAATCTCGTTATCTCAAAAAATTTGGGATGTCATATTTGCTTCTCTGGGTGAAAGATTCTTCATTATAGTTTGGTAAAATTTTGATATCATTAAAGCCATCATCATGTAATGGAACGGATACATACTGAATCTGTCAGGGTTCAAAATTGATGTGGTTTGGAAGTTCAAAGAGTGAAATGATGACCTTGGTGAGATCTTTTGCTAATAGCCTTCAGGTTTCTTCTAATTTTGACATTTATAAACAAGCATTTGATTAGAATCTGAAATTTTAATTAATCGAAATTTGAAATTTCTTGTTTGATACATCATAGTTTTTTATTTGTCTAGAGTTTATTTTTGTATTTTTATATGTTTTGTGAATGTACATTAACTTTAATTTTATTATTCTTTGAATTAAATATTTGTATTTTTCCATTCTTTTGTTGTTAGTAATGTTGTTAACTTCAGCACTTGTTTTATATTCATAATGTTATATAACATCCTTGCATATTAGAATTTAAATTGAATTTAAATCCTGCATCTTATCTATGATCATTTGCTTCAAATATAGCTATATGTGTATTACATATTCAACAGTTTAAATAGTCTTTCCTTTGGAAAAAAAAAGAGATGAAACAATGCAACAGCTGTAAAAAACACAGTGCTATACTTGTTGGATGTTAAGTTATTTTTTTAATAAAAGTATGAAACACATTCAGTAAAGTTAAAATAAAATCAACATGTTTGGAAGTGGATTTTTAATTTTAAAATAATTGATTGGGTTACAGTTTCACCCTAAAAGGCTCTTAATTTATTAAAATTAAAACTTCTTTTTACTTTAAAAAATTTAAAATGAGCATTATGAGATTTTTAAATATTAAATTACTCATTCCAATGTAAAGGAATGTTAGGCAGAATCCTTATCAAATCTCGGTTGTTGTATTAAATCACTTCTAAATGTAGTGAGGCATGTCTACCCTCAAGCATTTTATAATTGTCATGTATTTTAAAGATATATTGTAATAAAAAAGTATTTTTAGTTGCTTTTGATATTATTATCTACTGACCTGCTTTAATATGCAAGTAGTTGATACATATCAATGGTGATCTTGACTTGAAAAGATACAATAAGTGCTCAGAGTGGAAAAAATAATAGTCATATTTTATTATTTCTTATTTGTTATTCATTTTTTGTTTAATTATTGCATATTTTGTTTGGTCTGTTTCCTGACTTTAAGAAAACTTATCTCCTTTTTGATATTATTTGGATATTTTAAAAAGGATTGAAAATATTATTGTTTAAAATTCTACATTTTTAACAGAAAAGAATGTAATTTATGTATTATATTTACAAATATTTTTAACTTTCATTCATTGTTGTTTTCCTAAATTTCCTGTTCTGTGATTTTTTTAAGCTGTAATAGCTATGAGGCTGTTTTTTTTAAAAAAAATTTTAGTAGCTAAAAAGTTGTAAATTAAAAATATGATCTCATCAGAGATAATCATAGAGAATAATGGAACTGTTATATGCTACATCTAACAGCAATAATTCAAAATGCAATTGGAATTTTTTTTGAATAACTAAATAATCAAAACATAAAATTATTTTGGTATATACCAAAAGAAAAACTTCACAAGTTTCTTTTTTTATAATAATTTAAAAAATGGTGAACAGAATTTTAATTTTTATGCCAGTATTTTCTAAAATTGTAACTAAAATCTTAAAGTTTTTTTGTGTGTGTCTGTGTGAATAATTAATAAATCATGCATAAATGATTGAAAACTTTAGATATTTTAACTCAGAGTAAACATATCACAAAATAATATGCTACACTTGAAACGATAACCACACAAAGCTCATCTATTAGTATAGTACATATAAATAATGAAAAAGTGTGACTTTTTTGAAATGGTCATGTGTAATCTTGCATAGAGTTGGATGTGGAAAACATGTTTGTAAATTTATCAAAAAAAAAAAAAAAAAACTGTAATGTTTTAATACTTTAATGTCCACAGACAATTTATTCATAAAATAAGTTATGCCTCTTCTTAAAAGCAGTGGCATAACAATGTGGGAGGGCAGTATATTCACCCCCCCCCCCTATAAATATTGTTGTATACTGAAATTTTAAACATGTAATTTCTAATAAAATAAAATAATTATTTTTATATTTCTTTTTCAAAAAAAAAATTAATAATCAAAATCCCATACTCCACATAAACATTATTTTCACCTTGAAAATGAGATTTTAATTTATTATTAAGATATGAGTTGAAATTGAACCCCTCCCATAATAATTTCTTGTCGCATCCCTACATTTGAGAAAGAATTCAATATCCATTATTTATAAGATTGGCAGTGGCATACACAAGGAGGAGGTTTGGGGTTTCAGCCTCAATTTTTTAATTTTTATCCTAGAGATTTTCCCTTGGCATTTTTGTCTACATGTTTTTAGATTGTAAAAACCCCATAAAAAAAAGGTCTGTGTATGCTACTGGAGATTGAACACTTTACCAATTCCTTTTTATTTTCAAAAGTATTATTCAAGTTGAAAGCCAATAACTTGAAACTTCAAGAAAAATTCTAGCAGAGTTGATGATTACCTCGCTAAAAATATTCTTCAAAACGTAAATCCAGTAAAAATTACTATTATCACTTAATCAGGAAATGCTTTATAACCATCTATTAGAAATTTTCAATTACATTTTACATTTATTTCTTGGTATAATGTGAGATATCTTAAGTTTGGTAGAAAAATATAATTTCAGATTGCCTGAGAGTTTTTTTTTTTCTCTATTAATTTTTGTAAGGGGTATGAATTTTTGTCACTATAAAGTTAATTGGTGCATTTGTTAACACCCATGTTAAATTTATTTCTGCATATTAGTGCCACTATTTGTTATTGTACAATTTTATTAATATATAATTCTAGATTCATATATATACTTTCTAATATAGTCCCTTTAGTGGTAAAATTATTTTTTGTATGAAATGTTTTATAATTAAATTTTTAAAGAATGTTCACTTGTTGTTTTTGGTTTCAATTTCCATTTTGTTTGTAGTAATACTATTACAAAGGTTTCATTTGATACAAAAGATGTTAAAAAGATTTTTTTTAAAAAAAATGTCATTTCATTTATTTGGATTGCAAATATTACTGATTATTATTAGTATTTAGCATGAGTAAGTTACATACATCTCTAGAGGGGGATGATCTAATCTCATCAATAACTTTAAATTTGAATTAGACAAATTATGATAAACTTTACTTTTAAGTTTGCAAATATTTTGTTCAGTATATTTAATTATATTATTGTATTATTTGAAAGATTGACATTTTATTATTTGGCTTATTTTATCACATGTATATAATATTATTGTTTTAATTATGTAAAAAATTAGAATATTATTTGATCAATGGCACAAAATTGAAATAGCAACTTAAAATGATATTTTTTTTAAAAATAAAAGCTTTTATTGGATAACTGTGTTGAAATATTCATTGCCTTCATTTTTAGGAATAAGCAGCCTATTTTATCTTTTTGTTCAGCAAATTTTATTGAACTGATACATTTGTGCTTAAATTGTATAATTATTTGTTCTTTCTGTGAGTGGCAATTATGAGAGATGTTGATTATTTAATTGTGAATAAAAAGGCTTTGATCTAGAGAATATTCTGTTATGAAAAAAGAGATGTCACAGAATAAAATTGTGGTGATCTTAGAAAGATTATTTGTCTCTTTAATTGTGTGAATTTAGATGTTCAAATCAAAACTAGTCCTTAGCTGCACCAACAACACCAGCTACAATTGGTTGAATTGCCTTTTTTGATGATTTTTCGTCTACAGAATTTCCTTCACTATCAAAACTAGTTTTGATTTGAACATTATTCATAGAAGAGTAGGGAAGAAGTTTGGTGCTCCTTAGGCTTATTTTGACTTCTTAGGCACCTTTAACAATTTACCCTGCCAGATAATATGGTATTTAATTGTTCATCCCCCAAAAGTTAAAGAATGTTTTTTTTTTATTTATGTTTAAATAAGAATATAAGTTATTTAAAAATATATGTGAAATGTTATAGCCCATATAATAGCCCATGTCTATATCTGATAAACATCAAGATTTGTTCTTAGAATTAAATTTGAAAATTTAATCTTTTTTCTTTGTTGAGATTACTTTTAGTTGTTTTTGGACATAAATTGTATTTTATTCTAATTGAAAAAAAAAAATTAAAATTTACAAGTTAATGTACAATGTCAAGTAAAATCTGCCCAATCAAAGTTCATAAAAAATTTAATAATGATAACTGTAAATTAATTTTGTACTTTAAACATAATGCAGATTCTATGACTTTGATTTAGAAATTACATCTGGCAAATAGGGGCAAACTTGATGTTTTACTATCTCTGAAAATGAAAGATACTTAAAGATTTGAATTTTTAATGTTTCTCAAAAGATTTGAAAAAGATATTGCAAATATTTAATATTTTTTTGCTTGAATTATTTTCTATGCTTTATTAAATTATATTTTATTTTCCAGACCTATCTTATTAAGTATTTAAGATGAGTGTATGTGCTTAAGAGGAATATTTTCTTTTATTCAAAAAAATATTTTTAAAATTACATTGTACATTTTTATCAGTTATTCATAATTTTTTAAATCTCAATATGAAGTCAAAATGTGCGAAGTTACTTTGAAATTAACTTCCCAGTATCAAAATTTAACTTAAAGAATTTTTAATGTCATATTTCTTCCATCCAAGGTAATATATTACAGTATAAACATCAATGTGTATGCAATATATCTTGTCAAAAAATTAATTTAACCAAAAGTAAACTCTTCTGCCATTGATGTTGCTTCATATAAAGTCAAATATGGTGAGGATTGAGTTGTTTCAGTTTCAACTCTTGCCATGTTTGCATACAGTTTTCCCTTTCTTATATTTTTAGTATGAAATGCATTGTCATTCTTATTAGTGTATGCTGTTTCATTCCTTCTTACGCCTGCAAAAAATGTTGAGCTGCATTTACTTGTGCTTTTTAAATCCCTCTTCATTGGACTATTTACTCCTATGTTAGGAGTTGCGATTTTCCTTTTAATATTCAACATTGTTCCTCTCCTTGAGGGCTGTTGACTGGGGATATAAGAAGGTTTTTTAAATAGTTTTGGTAAAAAATTTGCAGATATGTTGACACCATTCACCATGTGAGATGATTCATTTGATGAAGGTTCATTATCCTGTGGAGTTTCATTATGAGGAATTGTTTTTACCAGAGGGGTATGGGCTGATCTGCGCTCCGAATTAAGTGAGCGATTTTCAAAATGTGAAGAATTTAGGCTATTAAATCTACAAGTAGAAGGTAAAAGGGGAATGGACTTGACACTTAAGGGATGTGTTGAATATTCAGATCTTGCAGATGTAAACGCACGAGACTCATGTCTTGGATCCGAAGCAGTTGGGCTTTTATAGAATCTCGAGTTTTCTTTATTCAGTTTCTGAGATCTTGAGAAATAATCGGATTTTGATGATATAAACGTGCTTTGGTTATTTCGTTGATCAATGGTAGAATTATACAATTCTAAGCTCTTTGAATTTGTTTTTTGAGATGAAATCTGAAACAAAATTGTAAATGTTGTTCAGCTTTGTCAGATTTAGTAATTAAAAAAAAAAAAAAAACCAATACACTTGCCTCCCAAAGTTAAGGTACAACATGTTTTCGAAGCTCATCATTTAAAAATGGCAATAACAATAAAACTCATAGGTTATATGAGCGAACTTAAGAAATAGCAACAAAGAAATTTTATGCAAAAAAAAAAAAAAAAAAAAAAACGAAAGGCATCATTTTTTATTTTTAAGGAATGGACATGTATAGGAATAGGAAAAAAATGTGTGTGTTAAAATGCGACTCTCGCTATTTAGTATGTACGTTTTGTGCATGATTTTTGTTCTTCAATAATTGTTGGCAATATCCAGAAGAGGTGTAGCAGAAATCGTTTACCCGAATCATTAAGGTGGTGGCCGCTCGGATGAATGAAAATAGGGTTGTGTCATAAACATGCTGCTAGACTGTGTCTGGAAGTGTGGTCCAATGACTGTGGGATCCGATTAAACTTGAAAATTTTGTGTCTAGAAGACATGTACCATGTTGACCACGAGTTACAAAACCCACGGAAGACCGTTTTCTCGCCCTTTCGGCCAGAAGTTTTAATGTTTCTTAGATCTTTTCAGTTAATTTTTCGCATCAGGAACGAGAGTCTCCGCTACTACTGTGCGAAGACGGCTTCCTAATGTAGATCTCTATGTAAAACTATCAGCTGTGTATGCCTCCTTGAGCCGAGACAGAAATGTGCCCATTCATGTTGAACAAGAGAATACGTTTCCCGAACTAGACAGGCATGGACTTTTTTACTCTTCACAGATGAGTTCTGGTTTTATCTGGACAGCGATTCGGGAAATCTACTGATTTGTAAGAAATAATGCTACGAATACAACCAATCATACATTGTTGAAAGACACAGTAACAGAGGTGTTTGAATCCATAGTTAGGCATAGTTTCGGTAGTCACTCTGACTTGCATGTGTTCCATAGAGGAGTTCTAACTCATGTGAGACATCGGGATAAAATCCTTAATCCATGTGTGCCCGCCCATACGCCACTGCTATTGGTAATGAATTCATTATGATGGATGTTAATGTGCGATCTCACCTAATTGAGGACTGTTTTGAGAATCACAATTAAGAGTGAACGGAATAGCCAGTTCATTCTTCAGATCTGAATCTGATAGAGCACAATCCTGACTACCTTGGTAAACACGTTGCTGCTTTAATTCCTCCTCATTGTTCATTATATGAGCTGGAACAAAGGTTATTCCGTGTATGGTCCTCGTTTCTCATTTCAGGTTGGACAATTTAATTGTCAGCTTGGGAAGTCTATGGTCCTATGTGTTGCAATCAGGAGTGGACTCATTCTTTATTGAAAGTCATTTTTGTAAAGTTTCCAAGATATTTTTACACATTAAACTGTGTTATACTGCTTTCCTCCAGAAAATGATTTTTTTAAGAGTTTTTTTAGGGGGGGGGGGTATCGATTATGTTTGTGTTAAATTTATGCAAATTTCTGTGTCGCATTTAATGAAAAAAAAAACGCTTAGTGCTCATTTTCTCCTTGTTTCTATGTTCATTTTCAAATTAGCTATAAAATACTGTTCGTACTTTAACTTCTGTAGATCTGTGTATTTATGGGGAAATTTTTCTTGGGAATAAAGAATTTCTTACTTACATAAAAAATTAGTATGAAGTTTTGATTTTTATACACTGAAATTAAATATAAAGCAAAAATCACCATGCACGTTTAATAGCCCTCTCGTGTTACTTTATAGTGTGACATTAATACCACTCTTACCACCTTACCGAAATTTTAAAAGAAAATTAATTTGTATGTAATTGAATCTAGTTCACTATTCTGGAAAACAACCGATCTCTGTTTAGATTTTTACGATAGATTTCTGCATTTATTTAATTTAAATGAAGAATAAGAATTTTTTCATATTTTTGTCCTGTTACAACAATTAACCTAATATCTTAAAATTTACTTACGAATTCTCTTAGAGATGAATCTGAAGAAGTTATAAATGACTTTAAATCCTCTATTTCTTGATGAATTTTCATGTCATAATAATTTTTAATTTCATTTTTGTGAATTTCGAATATAGTATGAATATTCTTCAGTTTACTCTCGATAACCCTGTTTTAAAAAAATGCAGTATTAGAAAGGAATCTTATACATAAAATTATTTAGTTAAATTATTATTAGTTAATTATTAAATTATTTAGTTATTCAAGTTAAAAGTAAACTCATTATTAACATCTATCGAATATTATAATGTAAAAGTATTGCAGAATTTTTTTCTGATTTGATAGTATCATAAAATGAATTAACACTCAGCGATGTGTAAATAAGCGAGTAAAGCATAAATTCTTTTAATTTATTGAATCTTCAAATCTAAATTGTTTCATCAAGTATGATGAATCTGCAAATACGGAAAATGTTTGTCTTTTCTACAGATGACAAAAAATAAATAAACGGGAGAATAATAATCTAGTTTAAAGACAATTTAATATCGATATTAATACTTGATTAAACAATAATTCAAACATTATATTGATTATACTTCCCTTTTCAGAGATGAATTCAAACAGTGCTTTTCTAAGCCTGCTACCTGAACAAGCCGACATTTAATTTCAAAGGATTGTTTCTGCTCCTTGATAAAGAGGGGGGGGGGGTAAAAATTTCTTTTCCTGATTTTTTCATTAAAATTAAATTTTTGAATGTAATTTATTTGATAAGAGAAATTTGAAATAATATTTCTATCAATAAACTTTATAAGTGTATTGCTTTGTAAATATTAATTAACTTTGAGTTTTTTTAGCTGCAGTACATTCCTAGCATTTCGCAAATATACAAAAATGATTCAATTCCGAATGTTAAAAAATAAAGCCCTGATTTAATTTTTCAGATGTCATTTGTTTTTAAATTGTTTTTAATATTTTTAAGAAATGTACGCCTCTATCTTTTTTTTTTTTAATTTGTCAATTAATTACTGATAGTCGTACTGAAATGAATATGAATTATTAGTTATTTGGTAGCTAAACTGAACAAATAATATCAAAAATTGTACTCTGGAAGCTCTTACAATCTAGTTTTATCTTTAAGAATTATATATTTATCTATCTAGCGAGACAAAACATCTTTTATAAGAAATAAGTATCTAGAAATTTTTCATTGCATGTTTTTTTTAATTCATATTCATTAATTTTTATGTCCCTTTAAAAGTTGATATTTATGGAATATGTATCTGAAAAGCGGAAGTTTATTATTATTTGTGTGTGAGAGGAGAGAGAGACGTGAAGAATATAATGCAAATGTGCTAGACTGCCCCTCCCCGTGTTACGCAACTGCATCTGAAACTTCATTGTGTCGAAAACTGTTATGTTCGAAATTATTAGATCCATAGCTAAAACAGCTTAAGTTATATGTATTCAAAGCAATTATTAAGTAATATAGTAATGCAATTACGACTATGTTATAAGTACAAGTTGTTTGTAACAGATGCTGGTATATATATATTTAGAAATATTCCTTTATCTCATATTTTTTTTAATTAAAAATTGCGCTTGATATATTCGTTTGTTCTTAAACAGTGATTCAAAATCGAAAACCACATTTACTAGGTTATAGGTCTCTCGGGTTAAAAGTCATTGATAGTTTTGTGTGTTATCTCGTGTTTTTGTGAAAAAAATTAGATATCATTTTTCTTTTGTATTGTTTCAGGAATTAAGTCAAGTGAACAGTAAATAAGTCATCGTCATTTGAAAATTTCTTTACTAGAATGAAAAAGTTTTAGGAAATGTTGGCATATAACTTTCTCATAAAATGCTTCCAAATAATTTTTAATAGATTGCTATAATTCAGAAAAAAATTTCAAAATCGTAGAATGTTTTTCCTAACTTGTGATGATAATGTAAATATTTTCGTAAATAATAATTATAAGTAAATTTAAAATATAGCTTTTATTTAGTTAAATTTCTGGCTTATGATATTATATGGCATGATAATATTTAAATAAAATAAGAACGTGTTTCATGAATATAGGGAAGGGCGAACTTAAGTTTATAAAAAAATAACAAATTAATACTATTTAAATTTCGTTATTTTAAATTGCATAAAAGTTTTTTTTATCTATTTATGTTTACATTTCATTTCATACATTTTCAATAATTAAATTGGGTGTCTCATTTTAATATTTTGATTTTCCCATACTTAGCAGTAATTGGTGACTTCGGCTTACCAGGAAATCTTTCTTGGTAAATAATAATAAACTCTTCAAAATGTTAAGTATTTCTTAAAAATTATTATAATCCATAATCTTTGAATTAAAAATTCGTGTCCTTTTCACCAAATATGTTTCTTTCAATTCAATGAGATATAATTATTATATAACTATATTATCAAAGTATACTATTATAAAATCACGTTAACTATTTTTATCAGTCCAGAAAAAATTTCGCTTAACAGTGCGATACTCTAGATTTTCATTAAAAAAAGATCCAATCACAATTATTTTGTAAAAAATTGGAGATTTTGGGCCTTTGAAATGTGTAATTTCGGCCAGAATTACGCCAGCTTTCATGGTCGCTAATATTTTACACATGTTCCACAGTGAATAAGAGAATACTGTTTTGTTGGTTTCTCTAGATTTTCATTTAAGAAATATGAATTTTGAAAAAAAAAGTGTTCTAATATAATATAAAATTATGGAGTAAAATCCCGTAAATAATTTCTTACCTCATAATCTGTTCATTCTGTTTTTTAATGTTTTCATTCCATTTTTTGTTTGCTTGCGATGTAGAATTCTTTTTTATGCTTTCCATTATTTTATCTTGATTAGTTTCTATGGATTTTTTAACTTTATTTATTGCATGTGTAACTTCTGTAATATTCTAAAAAATAAGTCATGAATATATTCATGTTTCAATTAAATTTTAAATCATTAGAAAATAACTAAAACACAATGTGTATATTTAGAATTTTTGTGCTTATTTTGACAATTACTCATATTAATTCACTAACTGCTTAGCAACAATGCATTAACTAATGTAGAATTTGAATTAAAAATTATTGAATACATTATTGCATATAAAGAATGAATGAACATACAGTAAAAAAAAAGTGCTTATTTCTTAACTTGAGAAAAAAACTCGTTTCATATTAGTGATTGCATGTTTGTGGCTTTATATTTTTAAAAGATCTCGCCTAAATTTTTTAAAAAAAGTTTAAGGATTTATATATATATATATATATATACTCTTAAGTGTCTAGTTCTGAAATAAAAAAAAGTATTTCTAAGTAATTGCTTTTATGATAGATTAATGGTTAGTGGTATTTACTATTTAATTCCAAAAATACAGATATCGTGAAAATTTTATTAAATTATTATACAAATTACATATATATATATATATATATATACATATAGAAGAACCATTATATAATCATCACCCGTTTAATATGAGGTACGGCCAAATTTCGTTCTCAAAACCGCATACATCCGGCGAGTCATGCACTCGACAAGAAATTGATAAGTAACCTGAGGTTTCTACTACTAAGCGTTCGCCTAATAGTCCTGCCATTCCCATTGCGAGGTGATTGTGTAGCGGCACGAATTCGGTTTTTCTGGTGAAACCACTTATATAACGGGCTGAATTCATGTCAGGTGAACTTAGTAGCCAAGACATGCTTCAAATTCTACAAAATAATTCATGAATCACTCCCTGACGATTCGACCCTTATGATATGTTGCATTATCCTGTTTGAAAGCGTCATTAACCGCAGGAAACACTGTTACCATGACGGGGCACCTGACCTACAGTGATGTTCATATTGCGCGCAGACATCATAGGTTGCTCTAGGATGATGGTTGGTCCTAATGTCACCCGTGAAAACATTTACCATACCATAATACCGCCTCCACTGCTTAGTATCCGACCAACTGTGCGTTCAGGTGCAAGGTTTCCTTTCAAAACCGATGTATTCGAACTAGCCCGTCTATGCAATTAGCACGAAAATGTGACTTTCCAGAGCGGGAAAACCAGGCGACTTTTTCCCATTGGCTTATGTGGCCACGGTAGCCGAGTGATCAAGGTAACGAATCGTGGCTGGCTTGTCACGAGTTCGAGCCCGGTAACACTAAAGATCCGCCGTATAGGGGAGCGATGCACGTTAAATCTGTCGAGAGCTCAAGCGTCCTCCCGTTGGTGTGGTGTGGTAGTTAGGAGAGGTGGTACCAGCTCATGTGTTGTCCTCGTCCCTTGACCATGGTTTAAAATGACGAGGTCCGTCGCCAAAAGCCCTAGTGTAGCTGAACAGTGCGACGCGTTAATATTCACTCATTCACCCATTGTTTTTATGGCTCAGTGCCGATGTTCCATGCCCCGTTACATGCGCTGTTGGTGATAACGTGCTGTGAGAGCAGGGACGCTATTCGGGAAACGATTGTGTAGGTCCATACACAGCAGGGTACGCTGTAATAATGTGTTGACATATAGCGTTTGAGTCACCATTGTTGTAGCTGCTGGTGATATCGGCAGTTGTAGCCTTTCTGGCATTGTGAACTATGCGAAACGGTCTCCCCTTTTTCATGCAATTAATGAGCTATGACTGAAAAATCGCTAGCCTGTAACTTGTCTCTTCTCCATCTATCCATACACCACTTTCAAGAGATGTACTATGCCTATAAAAACTTTGCTGATGTATGTTTCGTGCAATTGATGTCTTTAATCGCGATATTTCATTATATATATAATTATATTGAACAATTCAAAACAAAAATAAGTCATGTAACAGCTCTAAAATAATACAAAAAATATCAGAAATTTTAATTAAAAAATTACTACAATATCAGAATTAAAAAACGACGCACATTCCAATAATAACGTTTTTAAAATTTGAATTGTATTTAATTTTTGTAATTTACTAGGATCGATTCTTTCTCACACCCAATTCTAATGTCCCTTCAAAAAACTCAACTATTTTTTGCTCATAACTTGAGAGGCAATAGCTCAGATATTTTTAGGTTGATGTTCCGAAACTACTACGAAATATTTCATATGCTTTTTTCGAATTATTTACAACATATAATTGTTGCTATAAATACAGTTGTTTTTCAATTAAAGAGGAATTTATTTGCAATACTAATCAGAATTGTATAATCATAGAAAAACTTATATGGAGAAATGGGTACAAAATATTAGAAATTTAATATTGTTTTAACGAATACTGGTTATCTCTATACAGAGCTTACGTGAAGCACACATCATAAAGGAAAGACGAATTACAATACAAACACCCATGCCTTCTCCGGGATTCGAGCCCAGGTCCTACGGCACCGCAGTCAGCGTCCCTAACCACTATACCGGATGGATGGCTATTGTGTTATTTAACTAAGAAAAAAATGTAAAATCATAAATGATTGCAAATTCATACTTAAATTCAGGGAACACAAAAGCATTATTTGTGTAGATGGTTTAAACTTAAAATAAATAGCAAAAATATAATATTTAAATTAACAAATTATTTATTGATATTATTATTACTGCTTGGTTAATTTCATCATATTTTTTATTGGTATGAAAAAATTATATTGAAAAGGCTTTGGTGCAAGTGAATATTAATGGGATGAATATTACATCAGTTATTACTTTCTGTATTTTTGTAACATTGTTATCTCCTTCATCAAATAATTTCTTCCAGGTTTTCTCATTTTCCTCCTTATTTTTTTCTTGCTGATCTGAAAATAATAATATTTGAAAGAAAGAAAAGATATTATTCTTATTTTAATGAAAGAAATGGTATTGATCTTTAATGATTAAATAAATAAATATATTGGATATACTCGTATTTAATATTAAAGATGCCATAAAAATTTAACTCCAATGTTAAATGTTTAGGGTTAAAAAGTACTTTTCAAAGATCAATCCTTTGTACTAATTTATATTTAAAATTTACGATGCGATTTTCAAATATTGTCCATTCCATACTGTAGAAATAGTTATAAATGAAAGTAAAAATTGAGAATTTTAAAGGCAATGGCAATCAAAAAGTGCTTAAAATATAAAATGAACACAACAAAGGACTGTTCATTCATTTAAAATTTTCTTTTGAGCTAAAAACCTTTCAATGCTTATTTAAAACTAACTCAGTGGTGCAACAGCGCATGAAGGGCCAAGGTCTACCGTGCCTATCTCAGTTTTCGTGACCTAAGTGCTGAGGTGCATGAGTAGATGCTCCGGCCAGAAGGTCAGTCTGACGCGAACCTCCCCCCCCCATTGTTTAGTTCCCAAGCTCAATCTTGGTATTCATTTTATCGACTCACTGAAGGGATAAAAGACTGAATCGACCTTGTCCAGCCTAGGGCAATGCTTATTTAAATGAAAATAAATAATGTATTATTTTTAAAATTGGAAAATAATGCACTTCTGAATTGATACAATAAAAAAAAAACGATTGTTTTGTTTTGCTTGCTCAGTTATTTGTTTTATTTTTTCTAACAATGACATTTTGTTTTGCTTTAGTAATAAGACAATCAAAACCATAACATGTAAATAGAAACAAGTTAAAACATGATTAATTATATCAATTATTCAAGATGGAATGCACCATTGCGAAGACCCACCGTATCTTTAAAGTTACACTACAGCGGCTGATACCCGTGAAAGAAGTCGAAGCTCAAAAGTCCTCCCGTTGGTGTGGTGTGGAAGTTCGGAAAGTGTGGTGCCAACTTACGTGTCGCCCTTGTCACTTGACCGAGGTTTAGAATTACGAGATCCGTCGCCAATAACACTCGCGTTGCTTTAGAGTCAGGTGTTAAAAAAAATTAAAAAACAAAATATTGACACTCTATGCTGATGTTCTGTGGAGACCTTGACCTACCACCCTGGTGACAGTACCACTGGTGTGGAATTTATTCCATGACCGTGAAGCTACTTTCGGGCCACTTGCAGCCATCGAGCCACCTCCGCTTAAGACTGGCCAGCTTCAAGCCTGCCAACGGTTCTCTTATCTCAAGGAATCATCTGAACGATCATGAAAAGTCACTCTCACTGCAAACAGACTAACTTGTTCGTTTTAATGCAATATTCACAAAACTGGAGGCAAAATTCCCATATTCTTAAACGGTCTCAATCCAGTTGTTCTGCAAAAACTAACGCTATACAACATCTTTCCTAAACTAGAGATTGTGATATTGTACTACCTTCGTTAAAATATATATAAAATACAAATTTTGCTGAAGGCATTTTACAATTATGACGAAAAACCTGTTTGTGACTTTAATTTTGGACATGAGTATAGTATAAATTTGTTTTACCAGAATATGTTTTATAAATGAAGGCTAATAATAATTATTAGTAATTAAAATAGTCGACATATTTATTGACTAGTGTAATACAAACTTTTTTTTTCGTTTTCTCATTAAAAATGTATTTTTAATGGTTAGTTTAAATCAAAAAACTCACGCACACACACTTTATTATAATATATATTGATGTTATGAAGCTATTTCTGCTGTTTTTTCTTTTGTAATATGAAGCTTTACTTCAACATATTTTTTTTACAGAAAATCAATGAATTTTATCGGTGCTAGTATTTGCGAGTTTTATTGTTGCATTGATTTATGCTCTTTCATATTTCAACACATTTTTTTATTTTATCCTAAAATTTTAAAGATTATATAAATTATTATTACAAAATACTTCTTCAAATGATCCCATTCTTTCATTCTGTTTGGCAATTTGGGAGTCCATGCTTTTAACGGATTCTCTAACTTCTGATATATCAGTATTTAGTTTCTTAATACCATCAAATAATTGTCCAAACAATTCTCTGAAAAAAATCCAATTTTTCGGATAATTTACTATTTTATTGCACTAGTAATTTTATCAAAATTACTAGTACAATAAAATTTCTATTATTAAAATCAAGTTATACATTTCTAAGCAATACAAACACATACAAGGCATGGAGCAATATAAAAGGGGTAATATGAACTCCAACCACAAGGGTGAAATTTCGCTTAACGATGTGAAAATAATAGAAACGGCAGTAGTAACTTTCATATGCAGTTAGTTAAAGGAACAAACAAAAGTATGTGTCCACTATTTGCAGACTTCCTAGAGGACACAAAGTGCCTCTCCTATGTTAATGGACAAAAAGCCTATTTGGTGTGTACCCACTGTAACTCAGTGCAGGCCTCTCCGGAACATCTGTTGAACTGTGCGGGTCTTGAAAAAGAGGACATGTACTCCAGTTCTCTTGTTTATGATTTTTTGAGGATTCTTGAGCTCACATGGATCTGGTCTAGCTTGCGGCTAGATCAGGTGGAATGATTCAACAACAAACATAAGCACTAGTGAATTGTTCATTCAGTATTTAATGTGACTGTCACATGCTGTGGCTATTGCTGTCAATTAGGCTATTAAAAGTATCCTGAGATATTCCTTATCAAACATAGTCTACTGCAGATCTCAATTCCTCTACGCCAAGGGCGCCAAATTCAAAGATTGACTTGGGACAAACAAAGTTTGACTTTAGGTGGGCCTCAAAGAAAACCAATATTCATAGAAAAGTAAATTTATTTCGAATAATGCATTATAGTAAAAAATATAAAAGAACAAGAAAAATTTAATATTTTCGTCCTGACACTTGACATCTATTCTCTGTTATTATCTTTCCTATTTCGGGTTGAAATTCTGATATTTTACTATATATTATCGTGTGCCAGTATACTGGCTGGGAAGCAAAAATGCTCGTTGTGGGCCGCATGCGGGCCGCTAGTTTGATAACCCTGCTCTACGGTATGCGCTTGTGGTGTTCAATGTACCACAAGTCTGATGAAGACCCACACATGTTCAATGGAAGATAGATCGGGTGAGGCTGCCGACAAGAAAGAATGTCAGCTCCATTCAGGCTATTAAAATTCGTCTCACGATATAAGACAAGGAATTATCCTGCTGGAATAACGTGTGGTCGCGGTAGCCTAGTGGACAAAGTCACGGACTTGTGGCAGGCATATCATGAGTTTGAGCCTAATACCGCTGAAGATCCACGGTGCAGAGAGGACCGATGCACGTTAAATATGTCAAGGCTTAAACGCCCTACCGTTGGTGTGGTGTTTAAGCTAGGAGAGGAGGTACCAGCTCAGGTGTAATCCTCGTCACTTGACCATGATTCAAAAGTATTAGGTCAGTCACCAACAACCTTCGTTAATTTTTATAGTGCGAAGTAAATCTCTTGCTCTAACTCTAGCTAGAATAACGTACCAGGTGGTGACCAGCAGAAATGTCAGAACTATAAGCAAAACTAACTTGTGTTGCGTACTAATCTGATATTGAATTGCTGGTAATGTGGACGAGCGATTTCCGTTGTACGAGTATGATGCTACCTCAAACCATGAGGCATGAGTAATAAAGCATAAAACGATGAAACCATAGTATGAACTGATGCGATGCACTGGTTGATATGAACTAGCACGTTCTCTGGAAAGTCGCCATATCGATGTACGACATTAATTCCTCTATGCACAAAATCGGGATTCATCTGAAAACCGTACCTGATGTCATCATTTAGTTCAGGGGAGAAGGAGTTGGCACCTAGTCAGGCATGCAGCCCTGTGCCGATCACATAAAGAAATTTTAGTGGCTAGCTACTATGTACACAGCCATCCCTCATGCAACCTGCTTTGGATAGCTTGGTTGCTAAAAGTTGTATCCTCTAAAGATAACAGATGGCTTTGAATATCACGTGCCATATTAGACGAATCTGTCTATTAGTATAATTAGCTGCGCATCTTTATAATTCACTGCCCCTCCACCGTGATCTCAAATAATCTTGCATCCATTGTGCTCAAGTCCCATCCAATAAGAGGGACAATTGCGCGCATCAACAAACTGAGGTCCTGCAACTCCAAGGACGGTCTTGTTACACTAGTTTGATAACTGTTGGTATTCAGTTTGGCTAATGTTTCCGAAGCATATCCTACACTCAAATGCTACTGTTTGTTGATAGCATATAAGAAGTTAACCAGCTGTTGGCTTTTATAGCCAGAAACTAGGTGCAGATATGCAAGCAAAAATTTAGCTATTTATATACCGTAAAATCCGACGTATTACGAGCACCTATACTTTCAAACTGCATTCCTTAACTTTTAGGTATATTAGCCGCATTATGCGCACCTCCTTTTTTACGGAGGATCCAGAAATATGCGCCTTCAATACTGTTATGTTTTGAAGACATTTATTCGAGGTATTTTCTCAGTATTTTGAAAAAATGGTACATTTCTAGAACTCCAACTCTTTTATAGGCATTAATTTCTTTTAAATAAACGGTATTTTGATCTATGTAGAAGCCTATTTTTTCATGCACCTCTTTTTTAAAAAAATTTTGAAGCTATTCTTTTTTATACCTGGTGTATAATGCATACCATTTCTATTTTATTTTTGTGTTAAAAGGGTGCATCATACACTGGATTTTACTGTATTTTTTTCACTTTTACTCATACCGTAATTTTCATTTAGCTGCGCACATTTTTTATGGTATTGTAATTTCGCTTTTTAGGAGTATATATTTATTCCTAATATGTGTGTGGTGTGTGCAAAGATAATAAAAGAAACGTAATACTTGATTTCACTCATATCATTTTGATCTTGCACTTCAGTCGATTTGAGAGGAGATTTTTCTTCAGTATTCAATTCATTTTTGTCTCCCCCGAAGGTGAATTTTCTCACTGTTCTTCCTTTCTTGCCAAATAACAGATTTTGAGAAATATATTTGTGGTACTCCACATTAGGTACCTAATAAAGAAACAGAGAAGTAAGAATTATGTTTTTTTGGTGCAAATACTGGGGAAAAAATTAAAATGAGAAAAATAAATTTATTGATATGTATGATACTCTCATAATAATGTCACATCTGAGCACTAAAAAATATAATTTTTGGAATATGGATTGCTGATCGAAATCGAAATATCGACAAAAGTTAATTGAAATATTCTCATTTTTGACTTACCTAACATTTAGTTCAAAATTTTAAAATTTTGTTTTTATATTGTGTTTTGATTGGAAAAGTTTAAAAAAAGAACAATATATTTTTTGGATTCCTATATTTACAGAAACTACTGGTGAATTATAAATATTTCACGAGGGGCCCTTTTAATTTGCATGCATTTTATTTCAACCAAAGTATATTTAATATTGAAAGCTAACTTTTAAAGCCTTTTTCTACAAGGCATTTTGAATTGTGGAATGAAATCTTAATACTTCGTAATTAATTGTAACTACTGGCCATATTTGCTTTTTTTTCTAGATGAGAGTAGATTCAATCTTTAGTTTGATTATAGATGTCAATTGATCTGGCGTGAAACTGGTAGCGCTTATCACCCAAAATATACATGAAAAGTCACTGATATTTGTCGTATATTGTATTGATTTGGGCCAACGTACCTTATATATGATACACACAATAAACTGCACAAGCAGTGATGCCAGATGGGACTATGAATAACACTCGTCTTTTCCTTACAGCTATCGGAAGTACTTTTCGCTATATGAATGGCAATGCTAATTAAAAATGTTTAAGATGCCTTGGGGGGATACCTTGATTCTCGATAAAAGCCTTCAACCCTCATCCATGTACTAAAATTGGGATGGAAAAATTTACTTCTACAATACCTGGATGATAATGTTAATAGCATGCTTTGGAGCACTGAACTTCACGATGGATATATCTAATACAAATTCGTAAATTTGACATTCAACAATTTTTTTATTTGATGCTTCATGGGTATTTACTCTCCCCTGTAAATTTTTTTGTTCACCAGTGTATTTTACAAAATGATGTATTCTAGTTTATATAAATATTGTTTCTACACACACTGTTTTTCCCCTTAGTCTTGAATGGAATATCTAATGAAAATCTTTGTGAGTTGTACAGTTATTAAATTTTTATTATAATTATATATTAAGTGTTTTCTATAATTGTGTAAAAACTAACTCAGTCCCTTAACTTGGTGATTTTTGAATTTTATTCTCAATTTTAAAGACTTTGCATATATTAAGGACCTTTTCATGGCTTAAGGAAGATTTATTTTATTTACTTATGAACTTTTGTAATAGATTATGACAGATTTTATATGAGGAATATTTAATACATCTCTTTTCCCTCCTCTCTTTTTATGTGTATGAGTGAATTAGAGTGTTATTTTTAAATTTTATTTACACTTTGATTTTTTTTTCACAATTTGGGAGATGAATGAAATACAGCTAAATGAATTAATACTAGTGAATTTTTTATAGAATTTTGGAATTAAATAATCCAAAAATAAAGCTATGCTGTTTTTGTAACAGATACGTATCTAAGTATAAATGGATAATACTTATAAAACCGGATAAAAAATTCCTGAAAGTTTTTAATCCTGGTAATTATTTATTTGATATATATTCTATATTGCATGATATTTATTTAAAATTAACTCTTTTAATAAAATACTAATGCATTCAAGTAAATAAATTTTAATAAATCAAACAAAAAAATTCGCATTTGGTATATATTTTCTTAAAAAATCTGAATTTTTGGATTTAGCCAGCACATAAATAACAAATTGAGTGTGTGTGGTTTTAATCTTGATTTTAAGTTTCAAAGAGTAGGGTAGTTAAATTATTATAACTAGTAATACAGAGGAATATAAAAGCAATATTCTAAAAAAAAAATCTTGAAGTTCCATGTAAGTTTAATATTTCCACTCTGAATTATCATTGATAACGATAAATGTTCGAGAAGAGGAAAATGCATGGAATAAAATAGTTTTTTGTGTATTACTTGTTGAACAAATTAAGAATAATTATTTATACTAAAATAACTCACACAATTTATATAAGAAAGTATTTTTTGTTTTGTTTTAATGAAACATTAATTTTTTTCCAACACATAAAAGTTTATCGAAGCTGTGGCAATCTAACATCCAGATGTACTACGAATTTAAAATGAAATTCCATCACAGAGCTGTTAGGTTTGATTTTGAGAGTTTTTACATTATATATATTATATATTAAATGAGAAATTTTAAAGTCTAAGAGTTCTTAAATTTCTCACTTGATGTAGTATGAAAACTTTAGTCGTTAAAATTTGACTCAAGAATTTTCATTATCATCTGACTATGATCCATAATTAATAAGAGTATACTGTTAAAAGCCTATTAAGTAGTCTAGAAAATAAGTACGAATATTAATTTTTAAAGAATTATGATTAATACAAGAGGAACATCTGTACATATCTTGTTTTACTTAGTTGTATCTACTTTTTATACTTTCCTCCTCATTCTGATAATCAAAGTACATGTTTTTGTTTAAAAAAATATTTGTCGTAACATTTGTCGCTATGCATTTAAATCGTCCATCTTATTCAGAACTTAAATCATTGTAAAAATAAAAATACCTGTCCTTCACAAGCATTTATTTTTGGTGTGTGATTAAATAAATCTTGTGAAGTTGAATTAAGTAACTCCTTCGAGTTTCCACTTTGGTTGAAGCCGAAACTTGAGCTGAATCCGGATTCGATACTCGTTTTCGCATCATTACCCAGAAAACGATCCCTATAATAATAACAACAATATAAATAAATGAAGATTCATTTATTATATTAGTACAATATTAGAACTTAGATATACACGATGAATTGCCAAAGTATTGGAGTACCTCCCCTAATATCGCGCAGGACCTTCTTTTTCTCGTTGCAGCTTAGCAATTCAAATCGGAACTGACTAAACAAGTCGTCAGAAGTCTACTGAAGAAATATTCAGCAATGTGGTTTGTACAACTTTCCATAATTGTGAAAGTGTTGCGAGTTTTTTCGCAAACCAACAGAATTTTCTGAACTAGCTGATATTTCGATCTTATAGGTTTTCCAGCATTGTTTCGATGGGATAGATGTTTAATCATCTTTACAGTCAAATCATTTATTAGAATTGTCCAGAATGTTTCTCGGTTTAATTGCGAAGGATTTTTGCACAGCTTTGTTATTCTGGAAATTCTGCCGTTGTTTGGGTGCATGAAGTCCTTGAATTGATGCACATTATCTCTTTGTAACTAAACGTAACCATTTCGCCTATCTAACTGAGTTAATGTCATGTAAAAGCAGCTTATACCACTATGGAGAAACCACCAGCTTCCCCAATGTCCTGTTGACAACTTGTATCCTCTGCTTTGTGTCATTCTTAAACCCTAACGTCAGCTCTAACATGATAGAGTGGATAGAGCCGTTCGCAAGGGTACCTCCACACCCGTTCACGGTTTTATCTTCCGTTCCCAAAACGAAACGAGATTCATCTCTGAACACCACATTTCCTCAATATATGGCATTACACGTCGCTCGGCTTAGCACCACCGATGCTTCGATGTTAAAAACATGACACGAAAAGGGAACTTAGATTGCATATTCAATTCCTCGAGTCGTCTAGAAATGGTTTCTGGAACAACTGGCAATCCTACATCTTATTGCGGAATGAGTTCATATATGAACTCATATATGATCTTATATATAAGATCCATGAGTACTTGCCGCACGATCCTTCGTTCCTCTCGCCTCGTCGCCTTCCTGCTTGCTCTAAACCTGATTTTTCGCATGTGGGGGGCCATCTCGTGTCCACTGCTCTTTACATATTTTGACGGTATCCCGGCGAGCGACATGGTGAGTCGATCAACCTGCGATTTAAAGGCCGATGAAAACTCGCTTAATTGTGCAAAACGTCTTCTTAGACAATCTCCTGAAGTCTAAATGAAATCGTAACGTCTATGAATCTTCCACTATGAGATGGTTTATAAACAACAAAGTTCCTGATTGCAGCGTCACTGCAGGATGCATGGTCTTGAGTATTGGCCCCAAACTAAAATTATTTTCATATCGGACATCCCTCACAACTACTTTACAAACGTTTGTGGTTGAAACTTGCTTCCTTCTTGGTGAGCTAATTTCAATGTTATTGAGTGTGCTTTTCAACTTGTTTTTCATTTTCACTTTCAGTTTCGTATGATTCCCTTTCAATTGTTTCAAAGTTACAAGCTAGCATGGATAATCATCCTCATGAGACACAAAGAGCTGATGAAACATTGTTGTATTTGATCTTATGTTACGTTTTACTTAAATGTTCAACAGTATTATAAGGCAAAAAACAAAACAAAAATCATTAATAAGATATATTTGCTTGCCCCAACATTAATTTATAATCCATTTAGTAAGTATTATTACATTAGGATTATATATCCATTTAATAAATATAGTCGGACGCAGGTCATGATAGGCTTATTTTTTTATGAATATCACAAACACTATCCTAGTTTATGTGCCTTTTTCACTAATATGGAGATTGACTTCTTTCGCGTTTTTGGAGTTAACTTGCCATACACATAGAGCAAAAGTTATCAGAGTGGTTTATACAATTGTAATGTTTCGTTAAGTTCATTATGTTACATTATATAT
>BMAO01034549.1:0-16930 GCA_019973975.1 Trichonephila clavata
CAAAAAAAAATCCTTTTTTCGAACTACAAGGACTATAATAATGGAATTTCGTTTGCATTTTTCTTTTGTTGAATTGAAATCCGCTAAGAACGGTTATTTTGGAGAACGACTCTCAACGATATTACGGGGGGCATTGATAAAAAAATTTCGTTTTTGCTCTATTAGATTTAGACTTGAAATTTGGCTTGCATGTTTATTTTACAGAGTAGAGATCCACCGAAAATTGGTTTTGCGGAAATCCACTTGGTTATAGGTTTACGAAAGTGCAAAGATCATTTTATACTACAATTTTAGAGATTATTAGAAAATACAAATTAGAAGTTCTTTCCTTTTTTTTATCAAGAGGCGAGAGTTAAAGGTATAAGTATATTTTTCAATATATATATATATATAATATTTATTAAACATCATGACATACCCAGTAAAGCGGGTAGCTAACGCGGCTAGTATATATATATATATATATATATATATATATATATATATATATATATTGCTTTTGAAACAAATATTCATTTCCTTATATTTTGCAACAACAGATTACACTATGATGATGAATGAATAATATCATATTTTAAGACACATGCGTATTTTGGAAATTATTTCAGAAAATTTTAAATCCCTTTTTCAAAACATTCATTGTAAAAGAACAACAAAGCTGTATTGAATTATAAAAGTTCGTCTATGTTTGTTAGAATCTTAAAAATACCACCTTTTAATTACCGGCTTAAGAATTAACTAAATTCATTTAGCTATTTTAATTTATAGTAACTATTTACAGAAACATTTATGCATTATCAGATATGCATAGTTTATTTCTAGAATTACCTCAAATAATCTCCAACATAGTATAATAGGGTATTTCTTTCGAAGATGTTTTCTCTATATTACATCTTTATAATAGCATTGAACATTTAGGTTTCTGTTTAAAAAATCCTAATGTAATCATTAAATTTTGTTCTTTAACAGCATAGAACAAGCTAAAGTGAACTTAATTTAGAATCATAACTGAAATAAAATTACTTTCTTAAAATGTTTGCATTATTTTTTTTCTTTTTGAATATTAAATTTAATAGTTTAATAATCTTAAAATCAAATGACTGATTCTAATACAGCTTTATTCCATATAAATAACAAAGCAAAGTATATTAGATAAAAATTGCATTTCATCTTATTATTTTAAATATTGTATGTATCTAGGTTTTAGAGTGACTATGCAAATCTTCGTGATTTTTTTATTCCGCAGTTTTTATTCTTATAAAAAAATATACACATAAAAAACATCTTTTTTTTCATGTAAAGATAAATATAAAAAAGAATAAACAATACCTGTGTGTTTTATGTCTTCAGACAAGACAACCTTTGAACAAACTTGTAAAAATCATTTGCAAATGGGCTTTATTCGTTCTCTGGAAGATCGGTATTCGAGAAACGAGGAATTTGTTCTCCCCTATATCTCCAGCGAAGGAATGTCAATATATATTTTACTCTCACATAGAAATATTTATGCTTTTTATATTTCCCAAGCAGTTGACACTTCTTTTTTTTTCTTTCATTCCATGCATTTATGAAAATCATTCTTTATTGCATAGGATGAATTTAGCGAGAATAAAAGGTACAAAAAATTAAGATGAATAAGGTAAAAATTGAAAATTAATAATAGTATTTTGACTCAAAGAATATTATTTTCCAAAATTATAACTGTATAATTTAACTTTAATAAAAATATCAACAAAAAAAAGTTAATACATGTAGCGCTTTCAAAATGTGAAAATATTTTTTCTTTGCAAACATTTTGTACTTTTTTAATAACTACTTTACAAGACTATTTATTATTATGATTCAATATTTTAGATGACAGCTGAAATACATATTCTCACATTTCCTAAGCACATTTTAACTGGCATTTTGTGTTGTTTAAATTAACAGCATAATGTGTGGGAACAGGGGATAAAATAAATAAATAATAAATAAAAAAATTGATTTCAGCTGTTAGCCAATGGTGGGCAATTGCTGCATCTCAAGAGCTACATTTGGAAGAGGAAGATACTGGAGGGTCGCACCTTTTTAAAAGGATTGTATTCATTAGTTAGCTTTGCATCTCAAAATTGTTTAAAAAAATCAACAAATATAAGTTAAGCAAAACAGTGGTAGTTTTATTTAGTTTATTTTTTGTGCTAATTTTATATCTATAGTTGGACACATGCATATTTAATTTTAGAATCAGTTTAATGAGAGAGATAAATCTACCCCCATCACATCATTTCTACATTTTTTTTTTTTTTTTTTTTTTTTGAAATCAGAAATGAGATTAACTTTGTGCATTTTTTATCCTCGATTGATTGAATTTGAGTGATGGTTAATATTGTGACTAAATTAGATTGTTTCTTGAAATATGGCTATTCTTTCTTCCAATTCTCCCACATCCTTTGGCACTCAGGTGAGATTCTTATAAATGTAGTCAAAACACAGTTTCCTATGTTTCGCAGTAATTACGATTCAGAAGACTAAAAAGTACAATTTTTGTTACTGATAACAATTCAGGTTATTTCTTTCTTTCATGAGCCATCAAATGGCAAAATGATCAAAAAAATTACTACCTGTTTTTCAGGGACTTCTGGGTCGAAAAGTTGGCATGATCGTGGAACACGTGTCGAAGATCATTCGGTTTATTATAGCAGTCTGTACTTTATATTGAATGAAAACTGAAAACAATTTTAGGTGGATATTGACTGCTGCGATGTGTACGTCAGTAAAGGTTTTTAATTTGTTTGACCATTCTTGATATACCCCAGAAAAATGAAATATATATATATTTTTAGCCCGGCAAATTTATTACTATTACAGGTACGTTATGTGACTTGCGTATCTCTTAAACTAAATACAGATACGCAAGTAATGCTAAAAAAAAAACCGAGCAACTCTACTATTATATAAACAAACGAAATCGCAAGATATCCTTTTATTATTTAGCTTTATTTAAATAGTTTACAGTACACTTGCTTCAACAAAGAAATGCTATTATTAAATTTATACTGCTTTTAATACGCTAGATTACAGACGAATGTATGATAATAATAGATAAATGTAGAAATTTTGGTAAATAAATATATTATATGAGAAAAGAATATCAAATTTTATGTCTTATGTAGAAACAAGACCATTAAAATATAATCTATAGAAATGTACACATTTTCCGCTTTAAGCAAAAAAAGAAAATTAAAACTCCCGCCTTTCAAATTTTGGAACATACTGCTGAAATGAAATTTCTAATCACCTCCTTGAACCTAAACTCTATTCCATTTATTAAATCTACAAGGTAATATATTCGAAAGAATAAAGAGTTGAGAAAGTTTTTTTATCATATTACATATTTTTTACGATTATAATTTAAGAAAATACTTTAAATATGTATATGCTTTAAAAAAATCATACCTTAGACCAAAATATTTACACTACGAGACAATAAAAAATGTAAAATGAAGAAAGAACACCCAAAAAAAAATACAAATCGGAGTACAGAAGCAGCTTCCTGAATTATGTAAATTATCCAGAAACTGCAACTAACTTGCGCCCGCTAAGTAAGATATGAGGAAGATTCCCGCTAACTGAGATAACTAAGAAATGGAGTTTTGTGGAGTTTTTATCATCACAGAAGAAATGTCCGGACGCTGCCAATGGATGTTATTCCAACCACAGAAGAGTATAATAAAGAACTACGTGATCAGACTTAGGTCAGGGTAGTATTTTCCCCTTTCATATCGCCACCTACACGCTTTCAAGATGCACCGGTTGTGGAGAAGATGCTTGGGAGAAAAGAAAGTGTGTGTCAGGGGTGTCCGTTTATGTGGGTCGGCATATTCATTGACAAGTGTTGAATACTGCTCAGTGCACTTCTTTTGAAGTGTTGCAACATTTTCAGGATGTCCTGGATGTCAAATAAGAATACTACCCACCGAAAGATCACCAGCAGCTTGCTCTCTCGTGGTGCTTGTTAAGGAAAATACCGATGAATCAACAGCATCAACGTCTCAGCTTACAATGGTGTCAAACTAAACCTGAGTGTACCGCGAAATGGCCGTTCAGGGTGTCCTGGATGTCTCCATATTGACTAAAGCACTATCCACCAAAAGGTCACCAGCAGCTTGCCCTCGTGGCTCTCATTAAGAAAACTACCGATAAATCAACTACATCGACGTCTCAGTTTAAATGATGTCAAGCTAGATTAAAGTCATGGAGAAATTACTCAGAGCTGTGTCCTCCAATGAACAGCACTTCTATTTCAGTAATGATAGTCACCATACATGAATCTAGAGTCAACGTGACAACAAATCCAATCCAACCGAAACTGTAGAACGCCACACCGCACGAACTAAAATTTTAGGTATCTTCACCAACATAACCAATCATTGCTCGCCTGTGTGTTTATATTAAGATGGTTTGACGATACGTTATTGACATGTGGGTGTTCTATAAAGATATTTGTTATAGTTTCTAACTTCTATTCCTAAATGTTGAGTTAGTGTGAAAATGTAGTACAAAGCACCCCACGCTTTTACCCCAATGACATTAATTTTCTCGTTCATCATTTTATTCTTATAAGAATTATTTTTTTTACTTTTTAGTTCGAATCAGTATTAAAAGCGTGTTCTTTAGTTTTTTTTTAAACTATAATTTATTTTTCATTTTTTAGCTCGATCTACAATAAAAGCGTGTTTTTTAGTTTTTTAAACTATCATTTATTCATTGTTGAATTTATCCTTGAGTTTGATATTTGGAGCCGGAATTTCGTGGCTGCTGGAATTAGTCTTGCTCTTCAATGGATATAAATTAAAGGGTCTGAAGTGTATTTATTCTCTCCGTTTACGGGGCTTTGGAAAAGTCCCGTATCGTTATTTTAGATTCCGTCCCTATAGAACAGGTCAAACAATTAAAATTGTGTTAAGTAGAAAAAGTTCGAATTAAAAAAAAATTTAACGTACCATGTTTTTATAACGGACTAAAAAGTAAAAAATTCCCCTGTTTTTTTTTCTTTCTTTTTTCACGTTTTTATGCATTGTCATCTACTTCTAAGCTATGGTCCAAATTTTAAATCTGTAACTCATCGGAAAGTCACACAGTTTAATCAATTACAAAATTCCACCCGGACAGACATTCAAGAAAGCGAGTGAATAATAGCATGGTAATATTAAGTGTGAATCGTACTATCCCCTTTTAAGCGGATTGATATAATGTTAATTCGTATCACCACTTCTAAACATATTGCTTCATAAAAATAAAAAAATATTTAGCAGTCAGAAGATAATTTTTAATTTTTTTTTACATGCACGAGCCTTCCTTTTATTTTCATTTTCAGAAAAATGTTTATATTATGGTAAGAAATTTCTAACACCCACCCACCCTCCACTTTCTCAAAAAAGAATACTTTTTTTTTGTTTTATTTGTAATACCACAAGTGTATTTTATACTTGCATATAGTTAGCTTTAAATTAAAAACACTCGCTTTAGGGTTACACTTTATTCTTTTAGTCGCTAAATCTGAAATTAGTCGCCAAATCTGGAAATGGTATAGGGAATTATTCGCTAAATCTGAAAATGGTATATGGAATTAGTCGCCAAATTTGAAAATTGTATATGCAATAAGTTGCCAAACCTGATTATCGTTATTCCTGACGATCCTGATAAGGACAATGGAACAAAATTATGAAATTATTGTATTGTCATCGGTCCTTGACAAGTATGCAAAATTTCGCATTAATCCGATCTTTTAAAGTGGGTAAAAATCTAGTTCTAAGATTCCGTTACATACAAGTGAAACTTATAAAAGCGTGTTAAAAAAGATTGAAATCTCTTTTTTAATTCTTTAGTATTCATTTTATTATATTCCATTAAGTATCATATTGAGTAATAATTGGTATTTTCTCGAGATTTGTGACAGTTAGTTGGAACTTCGTTAATCTAACATTATATTCACTGATAAAAAATGAGGACTTGAGAGGAGCTTTAAGTTAAGAAGATTAATACTTGACATGTTTTGAAAAATGATGAAACAAACGAGCGGCCTTGTATTAGTTTTGAAAATATTTTAATTTGAAATTATTTTCTATTTTTTAATTTTTTGTTCTCTATTTACATGTTATTTCAGACGTCAATAAAAAAAAATTCTGACAATACTTAATTAATTTTTATTAAAGCGCTATCTTTTAATTCCAACTTATCAAACATTTTAAAAATTTTAAAATTAAATTTTTTTTACTCAAGTATGACGTTACAACAGATGATTACATATTTATCTACATTGAGAACTTCTTTATTGTTGTTTAATAAGAAAATGGGATTTTTTTTTCAGTTTTAATTATTTTTACATTCTGCCTTACATTTACCTTAACGGCGTTTATATGTCTTCTGAAGGACTCCATACATGTTTCAACTGTAAAGAATTAACGCTTATATTATTTAGTTTTTGAAGTAGAATTTTCTATCAGAGAAACGATTATAAAATTTAATCAGCTCGACGTTTTAAGTTAATTATTTTTTATTTAATCACGTAAGGTTAAAATACGTTTACATTTAAAATATTAAATTTTTTTAAAAGTATTTTTTTCTGTGTCACTCTCCTATATTGGGCACCTTCTCGGGATTTTTCTAAGTAAAGCACATTCTGTTAAGGCTTAGTTTTAGTCATCCTTGAAAACTTTTTATTTTCCAGTTTTAGATGAATTTATATGACGAACTCTAGAAGTCTCTCACCATTAATATATCTTATCTGAAAAGAGAATAGAGCTTTGTGCGTCAACAAGTTTAACCAACCATTAATCACTAAATAAAACTAACATCGGAGGTAGGTTTTTTTTAGCGCGTTTTTCACGTAGTGGAACAAAAGCGCTATTATAGGACGCAAATTTCGTCTTCGTTCCATATTTTGTCGTACCTTTTTCTCAGCCAATAAGCAACCAATTGACCTCGGGCTTTCGGCATTTGGTCGCATTTGTGCTCTAGATGAGCCGAATCATATTTAAATTTCCCCACAGTTTTCTCGAATTTTCCTACAAATTTTAATGAATTTCGCTAGTTTATAACAAAATTTTCTCAAAAATTTTGCCTAGTAAATTTATTGTTTGCAATTTTTTATAGTGCTGATACAGATTTGTGTCATTATTTTTTTCCAGCTAAATAGTAGTACATTTAGAGGAGAGGTACAGTACACTACTTTCTGTTAGTAAAAAGTTCATTAGTTGCATTATTGTAAAATACAACATGTGAAAAACGCGCTAAAATTACTTGGCCATGCCAATGGTTGATATCTTGTTTCTTATTAAACCTTTTGGAAAGTGAACTATTGAGTAGGTTACTAAAATAAGGTTTTCTTCGAAATTTAAGATTTCTTTTTTATTTTAAATTTTAATGAGAATTTTGTTAACAAAATAAAGGATAGAAATGTAAAAGGGAAGTTATTTTAAATCTGGTGGATAAGTCTGATTTTAATTTTTGTTTTGTTTACATCCACGAAACTCAACGAAACAATTTAAAGTTCAGATTTTAATTCGATAATAAATCGATTACTTCAGTCTCGATTTATTATCATGTACTGGTTCCTTTTTTTTTATCAATTGATTCAAAATTAATCGAGTCACTTAAAGGCATGGTTTGATAAAATATATATTTAAAATATGGATCCTATTTAAGGATGTATTACCCAGTGTATTCTTAAAATAATGTATCAAGACAGAATTTTTTTCCAGATAAACATTCAATAGAAATATTCCTGAATTCAATTAAGATTTTCATTATAGTTTTTGACTTATCAACGAATTAAATTTCTAACAGTTAAAAATTCCAATTCCCGAACAGCAGCAAATCTGTTTATCGTAAATTCTGTGTTGAAATGGGACAAAAAAGTTTGAATGTATTAAAATAAAATAATGGATGAACTTCTTAAAAATCTGTTTAATTTTTAATCAGATTTTTTATTTATCTTTAGATATTTTATATAAATTATTTTACTAATTAAGTATCAATCCAATTTGTTAACAAAATGAAATACCTATGTTTTTTTTTAGATTACAAATGATAATGAAATGTTTGCTTTCAAAACATCACTAAAATTGCATAAAAATTTGCTACAAATTGTAATAAAAAACATTGGATATTAATAAGTTGACTGCCACGGGAAGATTTATCTCGTAGTTTTGTACAACTTGTACCGTGGAAGTCAACATACTAAACATTAAAATTACTTGTTTAATGATAGAACTGTTAAAATTTATTTTTTTTAGATTGTGATTCTCAAATTTTTTCTTCAATATATTTATGATCCTAATCTTTTTCTTTACCTACCTCTTTGACAATAACAAAGAACTCCGACGTATCCTCAGAATACAGTGAGCCCAAATGGTGATATAAAAAAAAATCTTTTTCTTGTTCTGTGTTCGAGGCTAACATCTATGGTTAAAATATTTTAAATCCGACAAAAATGTTAAAAGATGTGGGTTGGTAATTTATTGACCTGTTTTTTCCACTCGCACTGTTTGAAAAAATCTTTAAATTTAATCCTAGAATCTATCTCAACTATTTAAAACTAGAATCTTTTGATTTTTAACTTTTTTTCATATCTTTAGCTATATCAAATAGACTCATGAATAAGGATTAGAAGTAAAAGAACAATTTCGGTTTTTACTTATTTTCTTTTTAAAGAGTGAGGACCTTCTAGGTTTCCATATAAACCAATTCTAACTATTAACCTCCGTAAATGGTAAAAATTACAGTTCTTATCCTTTGCAAACCCTTCATCTTTTAATTTCACCTCTCGGTCAGCTAACCTGTTCTTTATGCGTCTCGCAATCTGTTCTTTAGATACTCATTTATCTCTTTCTCTCAGGTATTGAGTATGATATTAAATTCATACTCTTATGAGTCTATTAATTAAAAGTAGATAATACAGTTTAAAAAATTAAAATAGTCATTTTTCACAAATATTACTATTAAAGGTTTTTATATTTTCAAGTTGAAATTTTCGTACATTATGCCATTTGATAAAATCTGTGTAATGAAAGTCAAGAATTAATTAAAAAAAAAATAACATTACAATAGTTTGTTATGTACCCTAAATAAAGTATATATACAGTGAAATGCGTTTAACGCGGAAATGCTTAAGACAAAATATTGGTTAACACGAAAAAAAGGTTCTGACAAACTACTACGTATTTTCATGCATTTTTTATCCTTAACATGGAACGAAAATCGGTTAACATGAAAAGATTTCCCTTCTGAGAATGAACCAAATACGGAAAACTCCAGCAACGCAGGCTAAATTTAAGAGGGATGCGGAATGAAAGAGAGGTGGTTTCACATGTTTCGTAAAAAGGAGGCTAACTTGGCTTTGAAATACCCTTGGAACAGTCTGTGATACGAGCCAATTTTGCTTACCTAAGCTACATTTACCCTTCATCCCTACTAAAACGCCGTACAAAAAAACATCTAATATGCCATCAGTTGACTTTGGAGTTCTGAGGTGAGTACTTCGCAATGTAAGTAAAAATCAGTGAGTTTGATTCGCATTATTTTTCTATTTTAAAAGAACTGTTTGCTACAGTAATGGTAAAGAACTCAGGAGGAAAGCAAACTGTTATTCGACTTAAAATGAAGGTGGAGCTCCTTAAGGCTGTTGATTAAAAACAGAAGACGAAAATGAAAATCTGTAAAGTTTTTGGTATTGTTAACTCTACTTTATCAACCATAATTAAAAAAATAGGGCAAATTATTCAAATGTTTGAACTATTTTTATTGAATACATCCATATACACTGGTGTCCAAAAGTTAAGCATAAATCGTAAAATGCGAAAAACATGGAGTAAATATTCGTAAAATTATTCCAAATTTCTTGCGGATATTAATTGGGTGAAGAAAAAACATTGGGTTTATGCAAAACTTTTCAGTCGACTACGTCCTGCGCGAAACACCGGCGCACGTCGGAACGCGAGAAACCGATTCACGCAGCATAGGCAGTTCAGACAAGTTTCATGCAACTGCTGTGCGAATGAACGTTGTTAACCATCAAACAAGGTGAATGATGGCACAAAGACACCAATTGGACATGTTTGCGAAAGGAAGAATCGTTGGAATGCTGGAATCCTCACGATCACAAACCGAAGTGTCTCGAATTCTGAATGTGGAGCAGTCTGTGATCTCAAGACTGTGACAGAGGTTTCAAAGAATGGGAGATGTTACCCGACAACCAGTTTCAGGTTGACCAAGAGCACAACCCCTCGCCAAGACCGATATCTGGTAATAAGTGCGCGACGCCAGAGGGCAGTACTGCCAGACACAGGGTTCGGCGCTCACAGTCGCCACAGGAATACGAATTTCGAGACAAACTGTTTACAGGAGACTCAATTATGCTGGCCTGTATGCCAGAAACCAGCAGTTTGCATTCCCCTCACGTCTGCGCATAAACGCGCTCGCTTGAACTGGAGTTTGAAACATCAACATTGGAGTGTGAGAGAGTTGTTCAGTGACGAGTCCCGGTTTAGTCTGAGTAGTGATTCTCGGCGGGTAACGACATGGAGAGAACGTGGAACACGTTTTGAACCAAGAAACATAACGGAAAGACATCATTTTCCTTCAAGGGGAGTAATGGTATGGGCAGGCATCATGATGGACGGCCGCACAGACCTCCATTTCTTTGACACTGGGTCTGTGACTGCTCAAAGATACAGAGACGAAGTTCTTGAGCCTTATGTTCGCTTGTTTCGAGGTGCTGTCGGTCCTGACTTCATATTCATGGATGATAATGCGCCATGTCACCGAGCGGGGCTGATTGATGACTTCCTTGAAACGGAAAACATCCAGCGCATGTCGTGGCCTGCGAACTCCCTGATTTAAATCCTATAGAGCATGTATGGGATATGCTCGGGAGACAAATTGTAGCCCTTTCGCACCCACCAAACTCCGTTTCAGAACTGAAGAGACTCTCCAAGAAGCTTGGAACCGTTTGAGCCCACAACTCATTCATCATCTCATAGCAAGTTTAGTAAATCTCTGAGCAGCGTGCCTGGCTGTCATAGGTGACCATACGCCTTATTAAACTGCAGAATCAGTATTTTATTTAATGTTTTCTTTTATTTTTTCTTTAAAGTGTGAATCCTTGCTATGCTCAGTTTTCTTTCAAACTGCTACTTTGGATAATAAAATTAATTATTATCATTCTTTTGATTTGCTTCCTTATTTTATAACCATTTTACACTCGCATATCGCGTTTCCCGCCATTCTGATTTACAGTTCCTTCTTTATTCACATAATTATCATTCATGTTTAACTTTTGGACACCAGTGTATACATATCTGTGTAAATAAAACGCATTTCATTAACACGAAAAATATTTCAATCCTTCAGTTTCAGGTTAAATGATTTTCACTGCATTACAGAAGGGTAATGATATTTTGAAATAATTTGTAATTTTGCTCATCTAAATGATTCATTTATGCGGTTACAATAGCATTTTAAAAGTAAATAAGTTTTTCATCACTAGTACGGTTTGATTTACTTGACTATCTTACTTCTTTAAAGGCATTAATATAACAAGGGCTGTAATTATTTTCAAAAAAAAAAACAATCCATCGATGCTCTAAAAATTATGAAAATAAAATTGATTTTTAGGTAAATGATTTGTTTTCTTTATGAGCCTTCTTTATTTTTGTAAATCTATTTAAGGGTTTTTTTTTTCAATGCATGTTATATAAATTGTGTATATTTATTTGCATTTGACTATTTTAATATTGAAGAATGAGTTTCATAAGAGCAATTGATGAGGGAAACATTTTAAAGAATCATTCTTTTTTTTTCTCTTTAAAAACAGAACACACAAAAACTATTAATCTCACAGAATAATCCCCTCTTCCCGTCTTCTGTTTTTGCACATGAATACTTATTTTACTATTGACAGTCTACATCACCGTCATCTATGGTAGGGGTGGGAGGAGTTTTCCAGGGTATGGGCTACTTCTAATGGTTTTAAGGCTGTTTTCGCCATATGCACAAAAGCGTAAACTTAACTCGGTGCACATTTTCGGACAGAAAAAATGCTTCAATTTTTATAAAAATATGTGACAATGTATACAACTCATACATTTGTTTCTAATACAGTAAAATTTCAAAATATTTCATAGATAATTAGTTTTTCCTTTTAACATGTAAAGGGATGGTTCATTTAGCATTATGGTATAGGAGAAAGAATCGAAACACATTTTATTAAAGTAAAAATATGTCAACTTGGATCTAAATGAGTAGTATGATAAAATAAATAATTTTCTACAGGATAGGGAAGCCAAAATATAATATTAATGTTTGAGTACTTTTATATCTGAAAAAATATTTCGAATTTGGGTCCTATTCTTTAGCATTAGCCGAAAACAGCCTTAAGGTGTTGCGGTCTACTTTGTGGTGTAGGTGCGACTATTCTGTATTAAAATTACATGTTTTCTTTTCTTAAAACTTGTCTTCGACATTGTACCCCTTTTTAAAATGTGACAGATTACTATTTTTACTACAAAAACACAAAATTGTCATGTTGAATGCTTGAACAGCTATGTTGTTGCTTATGCCACCTGTCTGACGTAGTCAGATCGAGTTCCACGAAATTCATCATGGCAGTGGGCTAGAGATACGTCTGTCATTAGCCTAAGCATTGAGCCCATGAAGGTGACAGCACGATTTTGCTCACGATAGATGGCGACACGATTCGAACCCACAGATTTAAAAAGCACGTGCTCCGTTTTGTACTCGGCGAGTATTTGGTGGCATCGGGCATCGAACCCAGACCTTTCGGTCTGGCGTCCGATGCTCTAACCACTAGGCTACCCACGGCCTTGAACAGCTATAAGCGACTGATATGCTGTGGCGGGTGGATGTGTGTTCAATGCAACGAACATAGAACAGAACGATATCTGAACGATGATGTCCTGGAGCCATGCGGGACTTGACATCAAATCGAGAATCCAATGCCGTGGAAGCATGGGGGCATAGAATGATGTCCCAGTAGCTTATCACGTCCTATCGTGAAAAGAGCTGATTATCAACATTTATTCTCCACTTCAGTGGTGGTGTGGGAAAAAAATCATTTCAAAGGTTAGCATCACAGTGAACATCCCCCCCCCCCCCTCTAGCTCTAGGGTTGGTATTAAAGTAACGATGAAAAATAAGGTACTAAAACAGGTAAGATTTGATCATAAAGGTAAAGAGTAGAACTCAAACTTGGAATTCGTTTATAAAATGAAATACTCAACATCGACGTAAGTTTGAATGAAAGCATATATATACATGTTTCTTTTATAATATTGGTTCCCCCAGAAATTTCAAAAGTTTAAATTTATATATAATTTATTATGTTTATTTCTATATTTTTTTTTTTTTTTTTGAAAAGATGAAACACTTGGACATATATTATCGAGAAAAAATAAACTGCAATTCAAACAAAAAAGTGATATAATTTTTAAAAAATGCTACTTTACTTGAGGTGTCCAACTGGTTGCGACAACATTTTTTTTTTAAAAAAAAAGAGATGGGATTTTTTTGTTGTTTTTAGATTCTTAGTACATTTAAGAAAAATATGCTAAAATTAAGAAGAGAAAAAGAATTTATTATTACTAAAATGGGGGAAAAGGGTAAAAATTGACAAAAAATAACATAAACGCGGCCCATTCTGTATCAAAGGTTTATGACAAATTTTCAATTTTTCAATTCTGATGTGTTGCTATGTATTCATTTTTGAAATGACCTTCAGGATAAAATATATTTTCATTTTTACAAAAACTAAGGCCCTTTATCTCAGTTATTATATGAAGTTGCTTAAAAAAACAGTGATTATATTCACATAAGGACTGTAAATTTTGTAATAAAACAGTGATTGATAAGTCTGAAGGTTAAAACACTTCTATTAATACACAGAACTTGAGGGGAAAAAATTTCAGTTAACTATTTTTCAAAATTTTTTAGCAATCGCTGACCCCGTTTGAGTATTTAAAAAAAACACATTTCGAGTATAAAACGCGTTTTAAAGTATGACATATCTTGCTTAAAGTAATGGCATCTGCTTTTAATAAAACACTTGTAGTTTTTGTTGTAGAAAATGGAAAATAATAACCTTGGTATTTTTATAAAGCTAATAAGATAACTTATAAAATAAAATCATAAAAAATTTGTCAATTTTTGGCAAAATTCACAATTTTAGGGTAGTCGGATACCTTAAAAAGACAAAGCATGGGTCACAGTTCAAAATTGTTTATCTTTTCTAAAAAAACTTTTTTTTCTGGATTTTGTGGGTTTTTCTCTTAACATTAACCAAAGACAGCCTTAAGCTCTACAAAGTACAAAACTTAAGTCATCGTAATTCTAACAGGATTGTAGGCTTTACTTCTATTGAAGTCAACAGCTGGACAGCTGTGCCAATAACTCAGTTGCTACATTTCCGAAATTCCGATATAATAAAGTTTAACGAGCAATCATTACAGTGATGACGTCATTCCTATAACAGTCAATATTTCGAGCGATCGAAGACAAAAATCAATTTTCCCATGACAGACCTAAATTATATATTTGTTTTCACAAAAAAATTTCACCGTGTACCATTGTTAATAGGGCCATGCAACCATCTTCTTGAAGAAAAAAAACAATAATAACCACAAAAATAAATAGAACAGACAAAGGTAGGAAAGTAGTTCAAATAAGTCTTCGACGTAGACATGTACACAAAGCCTAAAAAGTTAATATACTGTATGGGAGTGATCAATAAATTTCATGTAATAAGGCATAAGAGACCAATTCTTGGGTACTTTTTATTATTTAGTTGATGATATTCCTTTTTTTTATTATGATTCGATATGTTTATGCGTGTTTAGATCTTTTCGATATGTGATATAATGACCGTTACGATCTAAAAGGTCTATATATATATACGAATGATTGAAAACAACGGAATATTATTGGAAATTGGATTCAGAAAAAAAAAGGAACAAAAATATTTAGAAATTTCTTTTTAAAAAAAAACTTTATATTTTCTATGAGATTGGATTTATTTTTCATTGAAATGAGACGAGTTTAAATTTTTTTTTTTTTTTTTTTTGCTTGAATTTAGTCATATTTAAATTATTTTTTTTATCGAAAAAAAATAAACAATAACAAAAATTTTGACAACCACAGCAACTTTAAAGATACTAATATTTGTTTACTTCTGCCGGCGGTGTTTTCAATACTCTTCAAATAAATTCTCTCATACAATATTACGGATATTCAATTTGAAATTGAATGTTCTAAATTCATGGGCATTCTCCACTGAATTCAGCTTCTATTAGTCTTGTATTTAATGTTATAATTGTACAATTTTACAATTGTACAATTTTATAAAAATTTTAAATTTTATAATCGGATAAGGTATTCAAATATTAAGATTCTTCAAATCATTTTTGAAGAATATAGGGTGAAAGAATATATTCTGTTGACCTACGTGAAACTTTTATTGTTTACAAAAATGTTACTTTTTAAAAGGAAGTTTCTGTAAAAAGCGAAAGTTGGCAACAGCGAAGCCCATGAACTAAATTGGCTAGAAGCACATGATTGCATACATCATGTGACTTTGACGTCACATGAATTCATGTAAAGATCTGCTGAAACACGTGATTGTAAGTATCATGGTGACTATGACATTACATGAGCTTAGCCCATTGTAATTACATTGATATACATACAGTAGAACGTCGTTTATCCGAACGTTTATTATCCGGGGCTTCAAATATCCGGACCAAAGTCCGGATACGTTTTCAACAGTGCAATGAGCGCAACAGTTGTTTCGCGTGAGGCAAAAGTGATGGGAAACAACAACGAAAGTAGGAAGGTCCATCAAATTCTGACACTTTTGTTGCGTTAGAGACAGCTATGGAGTGGTACGAACAACAATCAGAGTGCTGTCCTACTCAATTACTGCTGCTCAAGAGAATCAGCGAAAAAACGAAGGTGTACAATGGTGCAGCGAAAAATAAGGGAATATTTTCCACAACAAAGGTCAAATTGCGACATTTTGCACCTATTTCGCTTTTTCTTCAAGCACGTTTCCCGCATGTGATGATTTTCAATATTCGTATAGTGTCCGGTTTCATATACTGCTTGGATCGCATTCGGTTTTCAGTTATCCGAATCGTGTCCGGTCTCAATTGATTCGGATAAATGACGTTCTACTGTAGTGTTTTCAGAAAAATAAATATGTCTATTATTAAGGCTGTTATCAAGGCTGTTATTTAATTCTTTTAAAACTCCTATATATTTGCACATTCTAATTCCGGTTTTAAATATCTGGGTAAGAATGCGGTATGGGTCTTTTGTTAGAGCATAAAATATTTACATATTCAAACAATAATTTACTAGTAAAATTTCATTTAGTTTGTTTTGTATTTGTGATTATTTCAAAAAACATAATTGCTTCAGTGTACATTGTGCAAGAAAACTCAGTTTAAGTTTCCAAATAGGATGGTTTTTGACTGTTCATGTCTCGTAGGGATATTCCTACTTAAAGTTGCGATTACTACAGATTTTTTATGCGTGAACTATTCTTGACATTTCTACTTTGTTCATTGTTAATTTGAAGCAATTGATGAGAGGCACAATCACGCACAGATGTTGAGTATTTAACTACCTTGTTGAAAAGAATGCAAACTAAATTTTAATCGACTCCCTTCCATTCGCCGTCATTTTCTCCATTCGTAAATATATCATATTCATGTTTGTCACTCTGTACTGATATTCTACTCTTATTTTTAACTATTTTACCTATAATTATAAGTTCCAATGCTTCCTTTTTTCGATTAGTAATTCTATAGATATTAGGGAAAAGTTATCATAGGACCACATATTACATTATTTATGCAAACTATTTACATCTATTCTT
>BMAO01034550.1:0-65534 GCA_019973975.1 Trichonephila clavata
TTATAATTCTTAATCAGAGAAGTCAAATCATTTCTAATATTAAGTTTTTAACATGTAACAAATCATAATAGAATTTTCAATCACATTTGCAACAGAAAAAATAGAATAAACACTAAAGAGGATTCCTCTCATTCAAAACATCGCTCTTCGCGTGACTTATTTTCTTTATTTCCAGTATATATACTGGGATGTATAATAAATTCTTCGGCCAAGGTCGGTGATATCGCCGTTCGAACACTTAAACTGGGAGAGTGCTGATTAAGAGAAATGTTTATTGGCGCAACTTCCACGATTCGTGTTTTCGCCAAAACATGTGGTTAATGTTATATTTCCTTCGGAGGGTTTGTTCGAACTAATTAGCGAGGAATTTAAAACTGGGATCTGGCAACCTGAATCAATCAAAGCTGTTACGGGCTGGTTTTCTACAAAAATGTTTACATATTGGAGCTGTTGCGCGAACTCATCGCTTTTTGTGGTTTTTCACTCTTAACTTTCAAACTGTTCGCGTTTTTCTGTTATAGATATGAGATTCTTTAGGCTTAAAACGCTTCTGACAATCTCTGCGTAATGAGATGAATCACCGCATATATAGCAATTTTTATTTGTCTTTCAAGATTTTGGGGATAGTTATCTCTACTCTTTGGTTTATAGTTTCGTGATCTATTTTTAAAAGGGGTCTTCGGTATATCCATAAGCAATAGGAGTTTCCTTACGCGATCCGCTTCTAGATGAAATATAAATATCGCACTCTTTAGCTAAATCAATAGGCCTAAACCAATCTTCCGCTTCTCGAATGCCAATATGAGTTGCGGTTTCCTTATTTAAAGTTTCAAATAATTTATCAGAAATTAAAAGATCACATAGAGATTCAAAGGAATTAACTTTCTTAATGAACAATAATATTGGAAGTTTGACGTCAATCTTGCAGCAAATTGAATGTATGTCTCGCCTGATGATTTTACAGCGTTTTTAAATGAGTTTAAACACTGCGAGGAGTTACTTGGAATTCTCTGAGTACTATTGATTTGAGTTTCTCATAGTCATTTAATTCCTCCTTTTTAATATACAATAAGACATTATGAGCTCTTTCACCCAGGAGATTTATTAAAATTTCAAGATTTATATTCGTCATTAATTTTCTTGGTTAAAATGCGCGTTCTAATGATTGGAAGAACAGATTAAAGTTTTCAGATCTGGTGGGAAAGGAAGAGATAAAGTTTTTAATGCTTTTGATCATATTTTCTATGTCTGTTTCGAATTGTTTTCTCTTCAGTTTTAGCTGCAGATTTAAACTTAATGCTTTATTTTTAGTCGTCTGAAGTTCGACTTCTTTTTCTAACTGTGCTAACTGTAGTTTTGCGAGCTCAATTTTCTGATTTTCTAAAGTTGCCTGTCTTTCGTTCGCTGATACCCTCTCATCTTACAAAGTTTTTAATTAAAGTTTTAAACGAAATCTGTATCACTTTCAAATGTACTACTGTTTTCAATTTTAGTCCTTTAGTTTAGCTACGGTGTCCGTACTCTCCACAGTACCATCTAGCTCCTCTACAACTCTTATGAGATCCTCTTTTAGAGCGTTTTTATACATTTTAGAAAAAATATGGAAAGATCCTACTTTTTTTCTAGCTCCCTTGTTGTTCGCACGAACGATGTATCCTATAATCCAAAAATTGATCAAAAACACTGATTCACCTCTACACAGATGAACACTGATGAAAAACACTGATTCACCTCTACACAGATGAACACGAACTCGTCGCAGGTTATATCGTTAGACGGAAAAAAAGTTAAAACGACACCTCTTCGCAGGTGTTAATTCACTAGTTCACAAATTCAACCTCTGCACAGGTTGAGCAAAGCTTCTAAAAAATGGCGGCGCGTCTCCTCCACGGACGCTTCTTTTGTTCACTCGTTCTAAACTTTTTCTAAATCCTTATCCCAGCCGAACCCCCATAATTTGTGGGAGACAACAAGGGGCTAAAGCTTTTTTCTTTCTACTAATTTATTCAAAACTTAACAATAATTAATTCAAGACAAGTAGCTAATTTCTAACAGAGTTCCAGGATCTATCGACGACGTGAACGCCTGCTCGCGAACGTCAGTCTCTTTTATCACAGTTCACAACGGTAATACACACACAGTTCAGGTGAAGCATAGGTGACCTTCTCGTCACACCACTTCTAGTCTCGGATTAGAGCTGGTCTCTACTCGGCCAGTTGGTTCCCGGTTGCTTTTCTTAGCAGCAGCGTTGGCTCTCTCTGACCTTCGCGTCAAGATCGCTCGCTCGCTCATCTCTCTCTAGTTAGTTCGCTCGCTGGTGGCTCGCGTCGCCAGCGCCCTCTAGAGTGCCGTCTATGTGAAAATTCCCACATATATATATATAAACAGAGGGAATCACAAGATTATTGTGTTGGACATTCCATAAACTTTTCAGGTCATAAAATTAATTGAATATATTTTGGCCATAGTATTCAAAAATAAGAATTTTTCAAACAAGAAAAAATGTACAACCAGACATAACAAATAATTTCCAGTAATTGAGGTGTGTTTTTTTTTAAATTGGCTTAAGTCACTTTGTTTTAAAGCTAAAAAGTACCCTTTTTTAAAAAATGTTTTTTGGAGACAATAACAGCAAAAATACAATTTTTTTTCCCTTCAAATTATATTATGTTGATTCTGAAAGCAAAAAGTCAGTTTGACCAGCTATTATTTCACTGTTTAAAAAAAAATTAAGAATTTTTAAATCTTTTTAAACTCATAAGATGCCCAATTTTTAAAATTTTTTAGTCATTTTAAGTGGTTTGTTTCATAGGTTACTGCGAAAAAGGTTAGTATGGATTTGAAAATCTGTTTGCTTGTTGATTTGTAAAAATTATTTTTCTTGCTAAACTTGGAAAAAACACAAGATTTTTTAAAAATATAACCAGAAATCTCAAACCAGAATCCATACTAACTTTTATAAAACATACATTTGAGAGTATCTACAGAAACTTTCAACACTATCTTGAACAGAAAAAATTAATGAAAAAGCTTCTAAGTTACATAAACTAATTTTTAAAACAAAAATTGGCCTTGAAATCAATTTTAATTATGTAACTATAAGAACAGGATACATAACACAGCAGAAATAATTTTAGCAATGAAAATTTAAACTATTAAATCCAAATAAACAACTCAGTTACAGTAACACATAGCTAATTATGTACGAGATAAGACAAATAACAAGTACGAGTTCAAAACACTCAGATTTTTTGTCAGATTTCAAAAAATGATTTTATCTCCAACAATAACCGTTTCTTTAAATGATCGATCAACCATTTGAGCAAAATAAGACATTTTAAAAATTATAATGTAAAACTAAAAGAACGAAATAATCGTAGCTACTGTAGTAAACAAACAGCACGTGGTCACGTGACATAGTTTTCATGTGATCGTGACGTCACATGAATTTAGTCCGTCAGGGGAAATTCGCGACTGACTGGCACCAAGCGAGTAATCACGTGACAAATTGGGCAACAATTGCACGTGCTTTTCAATACCATGGTAGAATCCAATATGCAAGTTGTTGACATTCTTTAGCTTTAATTTATCTAATTAAAATATATGATATAATTGTATTTTATGCATTATTCTAGTGTATATATTTGTTAGGAAAAACTCTCAACAACTCTTTGATATAATTTTTGCTTTATTCTGATTTATTTATCTAATTAGGTATTCGTCTGCTTCAAATAGTGTTAGCTGGTATATTTATTTAGGTTGGATCCTAGCACTTGGTACACAGCTAATAGTTATTTTAATTCTTAATTAATTTAGTAGTTTGCGCAAGAATGGCGTACAGTATATAGGATCAATACAACTTCTTTTAAAAAACTTGAAACTGTTTGACTATCGAATAACAATTGTATCGTTTCATTAAAAAGAACTCACTATTATTATCAAATAGAGTCAGTTAAGTGTATATAATATAAAAAAATGTCTGTTTATAATTTTAATTCATAATTCAAAGACAAGAGAAAATATTTATTCTGAAGTAAAACAATTTGATGATAATTTGTGAAAGGAATTTTTACAAAAATTAAATAAATTTTTCTTTGATTTTTACATTTTACAAATTATTGATTTCTAAATTATTAATAATTATTATTTACTGTAAAAAATTGATGTCATTTCTTTCTTTAAATTAAAATAAAATATTCTTAAAGGGAATGATACCATCGCAAAAGGCAACAATTTTTAGAAATGATCAAATTTAATTTGATGATTTGTTGTTATCTTTTTTTTTTTTTTTGAAGTACATTTTAAATTTGCAAAAACGTTTGTTTCTTGAAGCCTGTGTATATAGATTTTCGGTAATATGAAAGTTTTAGATAAATGTAGATAATTATTTTTTGGTGAAAGTGTATTTTTTTCCATCGCCTTCCCCCCCCCCCTCTTTTTTTTTTGTACATAAAATATTAGATTGATATGGTATTTATCCTGTCATGAAAATGAATTTTTTTAACACTATATTTACATCAAGTTTGCCTACTTACACTTAAAATTCGAATGAATATTTTATTTTACTGTGGAACAGTTACTGAATGAAAATGAATTTTATTTTTACAATGTATTGCATATAAATACTTTATATATATGTATGTGTTTTACAATATTATGGAGCATTTAAAGATATTTGAAATGTTTCTAATAAAATAACATTCTCCATCTTTGACTGTCTGATTTACTTAGTAATTATTCTTTAAAAACGTTTGAAATTTTTTTTAGAAATGATTGTCTAAAGTAATAAAAGAAAATACTATTTCATTTTTTAGTTAAAGCAATGATTCATATTAACATATAATTTTCAGGATATATTCATTGTAATGTTATTATCCATTATTATGAGTTATTTAATTACATATAAAGTACATAATCAGGGCTAATAATTAACTAAATGATTATAATGAGTTATTTCTACATGTATTAACTGTTTTAATACTTTTCTCTAAGTTGCAGTCACTATAGCAAGTGCTCTTTAAGCACATTAAAATTAATAAAGAGTTACCTTCAGTCATGCATGTGTACAGAATGCTTAAAAATCTTGTTATATTAAGTATCGAAAAAAAAAATTGCAAAAAATTGTAACTTTCCTGAGAAAAAAAAACATGCATTAAATAAACATGTGTTTGTAATTTTACTCGTTAGTACAATGCTTTGCAGAACTGAATAGTTTTCTATTGGAAATTGCACTTTTATATCTGGGATACTAAATATAATGCATGGGTATGCGACACTTGGATCACAAATTAATGTTATTAATGCTAGTATGAACTATATTAAAAGTTTGCATTACAATTTTTTATGACAAATTGAATACTTTTTTTTAATTGTCTTTGTATAAAGTGCCTTTAATATATACGTTGATCTACTTTTTAAAAATTATTATACAATATTAAGGGAATGTTTCATCAGAAAAGGTGCAATAATTATCAGAAATTCAATTTAATTATCTTTAGTCTTAAATATATTTTTCTTCTTATTGAATTACATATAGTTTATAAAAATAATAGTATGATTTATCTATAAACAGATTCTTGTGTTCGAATCTTAGATAATTAAATACTTAAGTACCTCTGTTACTACTCTGAAGATGCGTAAAATAAGTAAAACTTAAGTTAATTAAACATTATATGTTCTCAATATAACTTCATTTAAAATAAACAAAAATTTGCTTAAGTTAACTAACATATTTTGCTTTCTTATGTATGATCTAAATATAATTTTATTTAAAATAAAAAAAATTGCTTTGAAGTATTTACATGTTTGTGAAAGTCTACACCTCTCCAAAATCCTTTTAGAACAGGTTTCTTTTGTGAAGACAAAAATAGTGAGAATAAAGCTTGGTTTAAGCTGGCGTCGGTATTGAAAATATTCTTCAAAGTAATTGCATACATAATAAACAGGGAGGAGATGGTTTATATAATCCTCACGTTTCAACATGCTTTCAAAACACTCATATTTTGCGCTGGTATATGAAAAAATGTGATTCTTTTCCTCTATCATATTTTCATTTATTGACTGAACAACCATTTTAGCAAAATGAGACATTTTAAAAGTACAATGTGAAACTGCGATAGCAAAATAGTCCTAGCGATGGTAGTAAACAAACGGCAACCTAATCACGTGACACAGTTTTCACGTGATCGTGACGTCACATGAATTTAGTCCAAGATAAGTCTAATTTGTTTTTGCTAAAGGTATCTGAGGCATACGAGGAATGTTCATATGACTTATCACATATCTCGAATAGTGGATTAAGGAGTAAAGTGCATACACTAATAAAACATTACAAACCAAATAAAACGAGATCTACTGCTTTGAAAATGAAAATAATTCTGTTAGATGAAAAACCCATTTGTCAAAGGTCACGTAGGCTATCTTTGCTTGAAAAGCGCGAGGTTGAAAAACAAATAGATCAGTGGTTAGAACAGGGAATAATTAGAGAAAGCTGTTCAGAATTTTCGTCTCCTATTGTGGTGTGTAAGAAGAAAGATGGAACGATGCGTTTGTGTATCAATTATAGAAAGCTAAATAAAAAAATAATCAGGGACAGATATCCACTTCCTGTAATTGAAGAGGTATTAGATTAATTAGGGAACGGTAGAGTATTTTCGACGCTAGATTTAAAGAATGCATTTTTTCATGTAGATGTTGATGAAACAAGTAGAAAATACACCACGTTTGTAACGGAAACAGGACAATACGAATTTTTAAAAGTGCCATTCGGTTTATCTATTAGCAGTAACTATTTCCAAAGATATATTAACTACGCGTTTAGAGACGGTACTTTAATTATTTATTTTGATGATATAATAATACCGGCAATAGATGGAAAAGAAGCTTATGAAAAATTAACTCGTGTGTTAGAAATCGCTTCCAAATACGGCCTTGAATTAAATCTAAAAAAATGTCAGTTCTTGCAAAAGAAAATTAATTTTTAGGGCATATAATTCAGAACGGTACAATTCAACCTTCATCGGAAAAGACAGTGGCAGTCTGTAACTTCCAGAACCTAAAAATGCGAAAGATGTTCAGAGTTTTCTTGGATTAACAGGGTATTTCAGAAATATGTTCCTTCATACGCTATAATATCCAGACCCCTTAGTGATTTATTGCGAGGAACAAAACCTTTTGAATTTGGACATGATCAAAAAATAGCTTTTCAAAATCTAAAGAACGCGTTATCAACTGAACCTGTATTACATCTTTTCAAGGAAGGCGCGAAATTAGAGCTGCATACAGATGCATGTAAACTCGGTTTAGGTGCTGTGCTTTTACAACAAGGTGAAGATGAAATTTCTATCCAATCCATTATATGAGCAAAAAGACTTCCATTCAAGAAGAGAAATTGAGCAGTTATGAACTAGAAGTACTGGCGGTTGTCGAGGCTCTGAAAAAATTTCTAAACTATCTCCTGGGAAGACATTTCCTAATTCGAACGGATTGTGCAGCATTTGCGAAAACTCTAGACAAGAAAGAGTTGACACCAAAGATTGCTAGATGGTCGATTTTTCTACAAGAATATTTGATTACGAGGTAGTCCATCGTCCTGCAAAACAAATGCAACACGTAGATGCGCTGAGCAGACATCCCATTATGCTAGTGACTAGTGATGAATTGACACACAAGATTGTGAACGCTCAGGAAACTGATGAGTATATTAGAACCATTAAGCAGCTGTTGCATGAAGGCAAAACTACTGAATTCACCATAAAGAATAATATTTTATTTAAACTTAGTGAAGATCAAGAACTGTTAGTTGTGCCAGAGATGATGCAAGTAGATGTGGTGAAGAAAGCTCATTCGTTTGGACATTTTGCCGCGGCAAAGACAGAAGACTTGGTGAAAAGAGACTATTATTTTCCGAATATGAGGAAGTGTATAGAAAACGTTCTAAAAACTGTGTAGAATGCATATTAGTCAATAAGAAGAGTGGAAAGGGAGAAGGTTTTTTACACCCTATTCCAAAAGAAGATCTGCCGTTGTCAACATATCACGTAGACTTCATTGGACCATTGCCAACGACCAATAAAAATTATAATCACATATTCACTGTGATTGATGCATTCACAAAATTTACTTGGTTATATCCAACCAAAAGTACAACAGCTCAAGAAGCCATTGAAAGACTAAAGTTGCAACAAAAAACTTTTGGGAATCCTTCCCGAATAATTAATGACAAAGGAGGAGCATTTAGATCGAAGGAGTTCGAAGACTACTGTGCTGAGGAGAATATTAGTAATATTCAAATAACTACGGGAGTACCAAGGGGGAACGGACAAGTTGAAAGAATCCATGGAGTGCTGATTCCAGTGTTGACGAAGATGTCCATTCAAGACCCGACTAAGTGGTTCAAGCATGTCGATTCACTGCAACGTCTGCTGAACAGTGTACCTTCACGCAGTACAAAGTGCTCTCCATTTGAATTACTAATAGAATCAAGATGAAGAATCTTTAAGACGTCATGATAAGAAATTTGCTTGAAGAAGAGAGTCAAAATCAACTATGTCAACATCGTGACAACCTTAGAAGAGAAGCAAAGCAAAACATTTTGAAGATACAAGAGGAAAACAGGAGAACTTACAACCGAAAGCGGAAAAAAGCTCACCTGTATAAGCAAGGAGAGTTGGTAGCAGTCATGAGAACTCAGTTTGGAAACAAATTGAAACTACGACCGAAATATTTTGGACCCTACCAAGTGACTAGAGTAAAACTCCATGGGCGATATGATGTTGCTAAAATTGGAGACCATGAGGGGCCAAATGTAACGTCCGCATCAGCAGACCAGATGAAGCCTTGGTCTAAGCATTGATGCAGAAGAACAAACTTGTGTAAAATATTTGTGTAACTGTAAATTAATCTATGTTCTTTTTTTTTAGTTTTTTTTTAGTTTGTATATTTCATATCCTTAGTGAGTGAGCAGTGAGGACACTGCCTGTAAGATGCCCGAGAAGATGTGGGAATTTCCACATAGACGGCACTATAGAGGGCGCTGGCGACGCGAGCCACCAGCGAGCGAAGGGACTAAAGAGGGATTAGCGAGCGAGCGGTCTCGACGAGGAGGTCGCAGTACCAACGCTGCGAGAAAAAGGAAAGCAACCGGGATCTAACTGGCCGTGTAGGGACCAAGTGGCCCGATGCTGGAAGGATAGTCACGTGAAGGTGACACATCCATCTACACCATTGTGAACTGTGTTATGACAAGTGTGAAGAAACTGAGAAACTATTGTTGAGTACGAGAAGAAGTAGTTGTCTAAACGCTGTCAATAATATATCTGTATAGTAGTGTGTAGTACTGTTGTGACGGGGGTGCTAGCGCGTTTCACTAACCTTCTCTTAAAAACTTTTAAATTGTATTTATTTTGACCAATCCCCACTGAGAGCTGAAAGTGTGACTTATGCAAATAAGATAGTTTCGGGTTTAGCGAGTTCGAAAGAGATATAAAAGGGAGAAATGAAATGAAGAGTTGAGGATGACTAAGTGGTTTGATAGAGGAGGATTCCGTGTTTTGATTAAAGAGTAAACTACGCGATTGTTTAAGGAAATGTTTCTAAGAATTTAGTTTAATTAAGTGAAGTTTGATAGAGGAAAGAAGATTATTGAAAAAGATGCATTAATGCGGTCCAGACGTAATTGAAGATATCCTGGATTGTAGCCACTTCATAGATTCTATTAGTTTCCAAAGTTCTTTCCGAAGAAGATATCAGGTCTGTAATTTTTGTAGATTAGATTTAAATGTGTAGTTAGATTGTATGCGTTATTCCCCTCGCGATATCAGTTAGTATTCCGTCGTCCATAATTGAATTCTGATCGCACTCCATGATAATTTATTGTTCTTAAAGTTGATTATTAATTGTGTGTTTCTATCCTAAGGAAATAATAAATAACTGATTTATTATTTGAGTAGTCATTAATTATGAATCCTACATATCCAAACATAGATAATATGCAAAGGGTAATTAGTAACCCTGGGGGTAGTGGGAGACTACGACACTGGCGCCCAAACGAAATACCGGAATTAAGAGCAGGTGCAGGATTTAGAGTTTTGCCGGAGTTATTTTTTTCGGGTAAAGAAAATGTGTCTGAGTTTATCAATAATATCGATGACAATATAGCTTACTATGAAATACCGGCGAATCTATCGTGTGCATATTTAAAAGGTCATTTAATTGGGAGAGCGTTAGACTGGTTTGAGGTCATCGGCTTCGAGTGTGTAAATGAAGAAGCGACTGCATTTGCAACACTTAAAAAGAAATTATCAGATAGTTTTCCGGTAATACGGAATAAATCAGAGCTAGAAGCTCAGTTTTTTTCGTCAAAACAACGGAGAGATCAAGCCCCAACAGACTTTATTTTTCAGCTGTTAAAAATACATAAAACGCTAAATTTGAATTATGATGAGTTAAAATTGATTGATCACATAGTAATGCGACTAGAACCCCAAATAATGGATTATTTAGAAGTTCGAAACCCCACAACGAAAACTCAATTGATAGAGTTGGTAGACCGGTATGAGGAACGTCATAACTGCAGGGAAAACCAGGGTTCGAGTAATAATTTTGCTAGACGAAGTTGGGATGTGAGTAGGAATCCTGAGGAAAGAAGGAATAATAGAAATTGGAGAGATACTGGGGTCGGAAATAGTCAAAATGATCAAAGAGGACTAGGCAGGGTGCGAATAATTTTTCTCGTCGTAATTATCAAAATCAAGGATTCGAGGGTGGAAATCGATACAATCAGCCAAATCAGAGAACAGACCGGTATCAGAACCGTAGGATGGTGGTTAGGAAGGGTCCTAATGATGATTCAGCAAAGCAGAATTGGAGGCGTGTTGATTGCAACAGCGAAAGGCAAAGAAATGCCAATTTAAACTCTCAAAGAGATCGTATTGAGTCAAATCCTCCTAATAGAATTAGACTTAATTCATTGCGATTATCACCAGTTGAACTTCCGTATGTGCCGATTTTGTTGCATGATACTTTTTTAAAAGCGCTCTGGGATACAGGTGCGGAAAAGTCATTTATTTCAGAAAAAACGTACCGGTCATATTTTTCTTTCTGTCCTATAAAAAAATCGTTAGCTGAAGTAGTTACAGCTCAAGGGTCACAGTGCAGAAATTTAGGCACAGTTGAGTTGAGAATTAAAATAAGAGAATTTCGAAGTTATGGAAATTTCATGTGATTGCTGAGATGCAAGATCCATGCATCATAGGTGTTGATTTTATGTCACATGCAAGGATTACTTTTGATTTTGTTAAAAAATCGTTAATCATTCCGGATTCGCAAATTGAGAAATTGGCAATTTCGGACGAACCGGTACGGATAGATTTATTAAGGACTAAGCTAAAGGCAGGGCAAAAACTAAAGTTGGCGAAATTTAATGTAGAATGGGAACATCGCCCAGGTACGCAAAATTTAGTGGCTGATATGTTGTCTAGAAACCCGTTAGAAAGTAATGAAGAACCAAAAGTGTCTTGTGCGGTGATTAGATCGTTAGTATTATCTTCTAGAGAACAGTTGAGAGAGGAACAGAGAAATGACCCGGAGCTAGGTCATATAATGAGGTTTTTGGAAAATCCGGACGATAGTTCTGTTAATGAATCGATCTGCAGAAATTGGTCCAATGACTTTAAAATCATTGACGGTTTTCTATATTATGCAAAATATACAACCACACTAGGGGAATTAAGGGTATTTATACCTAAAACATTACGTAAAGATGTTATGCGAGAATTTCATGACTCGCCTATGGCAGGTCATTTAGGCAAAAAGAAAACCTACTTAAAATTAAAGGACGCGTGTTATTTTCCGTACATGAGGAAATACATTTATAAATATGTAGCAACCTGCGACCAATGCCAAAAAATTAATTATAAAAACGGATTACCAGCTGGTCAATTAATTCCCATAATAACGAAATTTCCGAATGAAATCGTGTCTTTAGATTTGTTAGGCCCATACCCTGCAACTAGTCCAGAACGCTATAGATTTATTTTAGTAATTACCGATAATTTTTCTAAATGGGTTGAAATAGTTCCCTTAAGGAAAGCTTCGGCTAAAGCAATCGCCAATGCATTTTTTGAAAATTATATTGCGCGTTATGGAGCTCCTGTTAAATTAGTCACCGACAACGGTCCCCAAATGATATCCGAAGTTTTTGAACAAGTGTGTCGCAGATTGCACATAAAACACGTTAAAACTGTGGTATATCGTCCACAAGCTAATCAAACAAAGAGTTAATCGCACTCTTTTAAAAATGATTTCGAGTTTTGTCGCGGATAATCACACTAACTGGGATCAATTTCTGCAAGAGTTCGGTTATGCGATTAGGACAGCAGTACATGAGACAACGGGTAAAACACCGGCGGAATTATTTTTAGGTCGAAATTTAATCACCCTTTTCAGAATTAGTTATGGTAACTGATGGATCAGATTTAGTTTGTGGGAACATAAAAGGTTGTTTGAGGAGGCTAGAGTTCATACAAAGCGCCAGCAAGAGAAGTGGGCGAAATATTATAATAAAAAGAGGCGTGAAAATAATGTGAAAGTTGGTGATCTAGTATTAGTTCAAACTCACCCGTTAAGTTCAAAATGTAAAAAAATAGTAGGTAAATTTATGCCAAAGTTTGAAGGCCCATATAAAGTTCTGAGTGTAAAAAATAATAATAATTTAGTAATATTAAAATTTGGTAAAAGAATAACGGTTAATGTGGACCAGGTGAGAATTTACCATCAAAGAGAAGACAGTGTTGCCGAGTCGGAAAGTAACACTAGTAGTGATCATGGTGCAGTGACATCAATCAGGTCAGTTGATGCGCAGTCGTCATTGGTGCAATCGGAGAATGATAGGGGTGGTCGTAAAGGATCGAAATCAGGAAATGTAAATGGTAGTAGAGATATAGTTGCGAATAGACGCGATGGAGTGGAGGTGAGAAAAAAACGTGGACGGACGGAATCTGCTGTTTCTTCGGGGAGTGATGTGTATAATTTCAGGAAAAAAAGACCCTATTGGACTGAAAAAGAGAAAAGAGGAAGACCAGACTCTTGGAAAGAAAACATACAAAAGAAGAAGAGACCAGAGGCCCAAGTATCCCGAAAAAAAAGAAAGATTTCCTCGTCAATGCCCTCTCGCCCCTCCAGAAAGCGTTATAGAAAGGTGGAAGAAAATAGTTCTGAAAGAGCAGTTCCAGGACCATCCCACAGATTCAAGTACAACAGACCTCATCAGGAAAGGAGCTGTCCATACAATCTTCGGAGCCGACGTCGAGTGGACAACAGCCAAGTTCCAGTTCTCACAGAAGAAAACAACGCCTCAGCAGGAGCATATCAACTTCAACGGACTCGATGGGAGAGGAGACCCAGAAGGTTGGAGCGCAAAGTGGACAACCCTAGGACAAGGTCATCCAGCACAGAAGCCATGGTGGGAGACAAAGCCTATGCAGATTGGATCTAAAGACTAGTCAGGTTGTATAATTCTAATTTGTTTATTTTTCCTCTGACAGACAGTTCGGAGTATTTTCCATGTGGGCTAGTCTAATTTTTTTGTAAAGTTAACGTACAAAAGTGTCACTGAGTTGTGTGCATTTTCATATCGGTTGAAAAGACTTTTGTATTTAATTTTTTTCCAAATTGTGGAAAAACATTTGTTGAATTGCAATTGTTTTGCTACACATTAAAGACGTGGCTTTATATGTGAGATTACTTGTATTGTTTGTTGTAATATAGTCTATGTAAAAAATGTATATATTTTGTGTGTAATTATTAAGATGTATAAGTAGTGTCTGGTTTCTGGGCGCGGCGTAATTAGGAATACTAACAAAAAACATTAACAGCGCAGCGCGATTGATTGGGAATTTTTGAAAATGAAACCAGATAAGGGTTATTTTGTTATTAAACTATATATATATAATATAATGTATGCCATATTCTATGTCAATAAGGACGTTGTATAAAAGTTCTGTGCATTTAATGTCATGTTTTAGAAAAATTGACAAGGTTTCCTTTCAGGGCAGCAGTCCCTGAACATAGTGATGTGATGAAAGTTTGATGTCGTATGAAGATACTGTTGTAAAATTTTTCATATTTATTAGCACTTAAGTAAAGTGCATGATCAGGGTTTTTTCCTTGAAAGGTTTTCCCCTGATCTTCGCCCGAATGGGATGCACTGTAGGAAACCTAAACATGTACAAGAACAATAAATTGAAGTGGAGTACCCCTTTTGAGTAATCATTTCTGTGTGTTAGTTTAATTAAAGTTTCTAACTTAGAGAGTTAAAACTTTCTACAAATTCAGAATTTGCAGGCGTTATAAAGTTCGTGAGTTAACTTTTTACAAGTTCAGGCATTCTAGAGTAGTTAAAGTTTGTGCAGGTTCAGTGTTTTTCAGATGTTAGGTAAATTAAGCGAATTCTTGCAGGTCGTTTAGACCTTCAATAAGTCACGCTTTTTTTCTCGGAGGGGGGTTGTGATGGGTGCTTACGCGTTTCACTAACCTTCTCTTAAAAACTTTTAAATTGTATTTATTTTGACCAATCCCCACTGAGAGCTGAAAGTGTGACTTATGCAAATAAGATAGTTTCGGGTTTAGCGAGTTCGAAAGAGATATAAAAGGGAGAAATGAAATGAAGAGTTGAGGATGACTAAGTGGTTTGATAGAGGAGGATTCCGTGTTTTGATTAAAGAGTAAACTACGCGATTGTTTAAGGAAATGTTTCTAAGAATTTAGTTTAATTAAGTGAAGTTTGATAGAGGAAAGAAGATTATTGAAAAAGATGCATTAATGCGGTCCAGACGTAATTGAAGATATCCTGGATTGTAGCCACTTCATAGATTCTATTAGTTTCCAAAGTTCTTTCCGAAGAAGATATCAGGTCTGTAATTTTTGTAGATTAGATTTAAATGTGTAGTTAGATTGTATGCGTTATTCCCCTCGCGATATCAGTTAGTATTCCGTCGTCCATAATTGAATTCTGATCGCACTCCATGATAATTTATTGTTCTTAAAGTTGATTATTAATTGTGTGTTTCTATCCTAAGGAAATAATAAATAACTGATTTATTATTTGAGTAGTCATTAATTATGAATCCTACATATCCAAACATAGATAATATGCAAAGGGTAATTAGTAACCCTGGGGGTAGTGGGAGACTGCGGCACTGTAATTGTCCACATTAAATGTTAGTATTATTAGTCAAAAGCAGTGTCGTCAATAAATACTCCTAGAACTCCGTGTCATAACACCTCATATATATACTATGAAAGCATTAACCACAGCAGCACTATAGCAAACTCCTGGCCTTAGGAACCAGAATTGCAGGTTTAAACAAGGTTTGGGGCCTAGCCAACCTTCCCCTGTATTTGCCAATACCCTGGTCCATGGGGAGAGTAAGAAATGTCAAGAGAATTTTTAGCTATTACAAATAAAACCACAATCTATTAATAAAAAATGACAAAATTATAGAATATAATAACTGCTAGTATATTTTAAAACAATACTAAAAACAATTAGATGAAAAAACTTACCACGTGAGTACAGCAATAACCATTTTTCCCACGCGACAGAAAGGAGTATATCAGTAACGAAAAAAATGAGTAAGTTATGATAAAATAACATTAAGTCTATATATATACATATACATTTAAAAACTCTAGATACTGTTTTAAAATTTATAGAAAATAAAAGTACAACCCAGACACATACAATTAATTTTATATAAAATACATTATTATTAATTGAATTACCCTGTGGCGTCATCTATCGATTACCTGCAAAACTAATTAAAAATGCTACTGTTAACTAAAATTTAAATATATATTAATTTTATCACGACGTAATACTTTATTACGATAACTATAATTAAAAATAATATTTGTATATATAGATATAGAGAAATTTGAATTCCAGTATGATACTTAAGTATATTAAAATTAAAATCATCTCTTTTATCATAAATATTACTACGTAGTTTATAATCCTTAATATACAATGATACATCCAAGTAATTAGTTTTAACTAAATTACTATTAATTTTAATTAGGTTTAAGTAATTGGGATAAAAAGTAATATTGGGGTTAACATTATTAATGGAACAAAAATAATTAGATCATCTTTTTTTTCTAAAAATGTAATAATCATTATGAATAATATATTTATATTCGTAAAAGTGTAAATATAAATTAGCCAAAATATTACTAGCAGGGCCACCTTGAGGCAAACCTTTACTTTGTTTATACAAAGAACCATCAAAATTAATGTAGTTCTCTTTTAAAACTAAATCTATGAGAGTTAAATTTTTATCTATTAATAAGAAGGTTCTAATTACTATGATTTTCTAAAATTATCTTAATAATATCATTGATATCAATGTAATTGAAAATATCTTCAAAATCATAACTATAAACTGAATAAATATTTTTAATTTTTAAAAAAATCTATAATATCTTTACTATTTTTAATTATAGGTTTATTATATATTGCTTATTGATGAAGTTTTGTATAATATTATGCAGCACTTTACCTGCAGTAGTGACATATGTTTTAAAACCATTTGTGACCGTTCTAAATTTAACAGGATTTTTATGGAATTTAGGTGTTATAAATATATATGGAAACTTAATCTTATGAGTGAAAACCCCCAATTTTCTATACATAGCAATAATTCGATTATTATATATACATGAAGGGAAAGGATGCAAGTTTTTTTTTGTTTCTTTTCATTCTTATTTGAATTGTAAGAGATGGCGCCACTAATGGAAACCACGTGAATCTTCGCTTCGCGATACAGTGATGTCATGTGTCTATGATGTGGCAGAAAAACTGGGAGTTGCACGCAAGATTGCACGAAGGTAGGTCGGATGGAATCTGTCTCTCCGTTTTTTGAGAGTGAAGGCGCGTTTTCCGAATTAGTATGGTGCTATCTCGGTAGTAAAATTGCTCTTGAGTTAATTATTTGAAACCCCTTGTAAATAGTTAAATGTTTTGGTTATGTTTTAATAAATTAGGTCATTTTAAGTCTCTGTGATCATTTAACATTAAATTTGAACCTTCCCTAGGCGCCGTCCCACATACATATATATGTTCGATATATACATATACACACACTTGCTAGAAAAAATTGCGTTTACCCATAACAAATCATAAAAAAAAGTAAAATTTAGTAGAAATATAATTTTTCTAACATATTTCATGAATCTGCATACTATTATTTAAATATTGAGCATACAAGAATTCGTTAATTTTGAATTAAAACTACATTAGATAACGGGAGTTTTGTAGCAAGTAAAACACAAATCATAGGCAGAAAAAGTGTGCGTTCACTATTTGAATATTCTTGATTCCTGGAATTTTTATCAACAGGCGTTATAGGTTAAGAAAGTTGTGACGTGATAGTTTTAACGTTTTTGTGAGATACGAAGCAATTCAAGGACATGAAAAATAAAAGGAAGGAAATTATTATCAGAGAGCGTAAAATCATTGTGAAAATATGGAAAGATGGAAAAAGTCGTCGGGATATTACCAGATCCGTTGAACGGCAGTATTCATCTATCTAGCGTGTTATTTTAATATCTTTAAATCTACGGGACTTGACACATCCAAACCTAGTTCAGATCGTCCATCTAAACTCAGAATAAGAGAAAAACTAAGTATGGTAACCTTGTTGACAAAAAAATCCACTTTTAACTGCAACTCAAATAGAAACAGTCATACATTCACAATGAGTTTATCAAAAGCATTTGTGCGGATACTACATGAAAAATCTTGAAAAAGGCCGCATACCGTAGTCGACTGGCTTGCAGAAAGTCATATAGCAATGACCAATCTCCTGAAATGGATAGTTTTTTTGCACAAAAGCGAATGCATAAGCCTCCAGAGTTTTGGAGGACTGTGATATTCTCCGATGAGAGCAAATTTTGCATCTTTGGTATAAAAGGTCGTAAATAAGTATCGATAAAACTTTGCACGGTGCTTTAAAAAAAGCATTTAGAACCAACGGTAAAGCTAGACGGCGCGCCGTCTAGCACCTCCACACCATAACACCAACGCTCCGGCGGTGGTGTTATGGTGTGGAGGGGCATGGCGATCAATGGTGTTGGAAAGTTGGAGTATATCGAATCAATTCTGAACAAATATGATTATCTCGATGTCCTAAAAACAATTTAAAGGAAAGTGCCACCAAACTTGGCCTAGGATTGTCGTTTCATTTCCAACACGACAACGATCCTAAGCATACCGCTGAGATTGTGAAGCTTTGGCTCCTGTATAATGTCCGAAATCCCCCACAGTCACTTGGTCTGAATCCTATAGAACACCTATGGGATTTTCCGGAGCGTAGGATTCGTCAACATTATATATCTAGCAAGGATATACTAAAGAGTGTTCTTAAGGATGAATGAGAGCTTTGAAGAAACCACTAGACTTGTTAATTCAATGCCGAAACGACTTTATGAGGTTTTCAAAAGACAGGGTTATCCAACCAGCTATTAAATTGCTCATTATCCTTTTCTAATAATTTTTATAGTTACTAGTAAAACAGTGAACGGAAACTTTTTCTACTTGATTTTTGCTGGAATTGCTACAAACCTGTCTTTATTTTAAAAGCTGGGAAATCAAACCCAGTTTACTTTTATTATTCACAATACTTGGAATGAACTAAATAAAATATTATTAAAATTTTTTTTTAAAATTCCGGGTTTTTAATGTTTTTTTTTCGTTTTATGCAAGCAGTAGTAGGTGAACGCAGCCTTTTTCTAGCAAGTATATATATGTATATAAGATCCGGCTTGGGGCCTAAGACATGACCTTGCGGGGGGCCCAATTATTTTCTGTTACGCCACTGTGAATATACATATATATTGAATTGTGTGTTAATAAAACAAGTATTTACGATTACGTAACGATTAAACTGTAATTTGATGACCCACAGAATGAGCGAAACAAATAACTGATTTCATTAAAATCTAATTAATGAATATCCATTAGTACAATATATCTATTATTATAATTAAACATTGTATTTTGTAGGATAAAAGATTTAATACGAAAATAGGCATTTCAAATCACTATAATAAACGCTTTTATTCTGTATCAAATTACTTCCTTTCGACTCATAGTAATAATTTTGAAAGATCCGACTAAATCACTTCTTGGTTTTTCTAGAAATACTTATTCGTCACACCTTCTGTATCATCTATGAAAGAGGAGCTGCTTCCTTTTTGAATTTCTGTGTTGTCATGAGTAATCGTATTACTTAAATTAATCCAATATCTTTTCGTTAAAAACCCGGAGCTTCAAAAAGCATTCGTGAACAAGAATGTAAGCGCTTTCTGCTCGTAATCGTATTACTTACCACTGCAATTGCATAATTCATTTAAAAAATGTTGAAAAAATCAATTATTTAAAGTAGATTGGTAGCATGTATGTAAACTTGCTATTACAAAAGATTAAATATATATATTCTTATATTTTCTTTCCAATATATATGCTTTCGACAAGAAGCAAGCTTAAACCATGCTAATAGGCCCACGTCTATGGAGAAATTGAAATGTTTGGCATCGTATTCAAAGTAAGCGCCAATATTGGCGAGAAATTTGCTTAACACTGTAACCCTGCAGAATATCATCCTGCTCTGTGTTTCCTGCCCCTCTCCTCTTCTACAAAACTGTTCTCTCTTTAACGACTTCCACGCGCGCGCTAACTACTTGTGCCACTGGGGAACAAGCACAATTTGACTGGATCAGTTTAGTTTAGTTTAATACAGTGTAATTCTGGAGATTTTTTATTTTGTTTTTTTGCCATCGCTTTACACTCCGAAAGAATTTGATGAATTTTTAAAAACAAGACATTACCCGCCCGCTTCACCATTATGTTATATGAATAAATACTGTTTATATATAGATCAGTGGCGTAACGGAAAACACACACACACACAATTGAGCCCCTCTGCAAGGTTAGGTGTTGGGCCCCAAGCCATATGTATATGTAATTATCCCCATTTTTTATTCTTAATAACTTTTAATTACCTATGGTCCATCCCTTCAGGACCCACATTTGAATAATAAATTTTCTAACCACCTAACGGGAGTATTTTGAGCAACATCTATCCACCCACTCAGATCATGTGATTTGAGCCGACTATATATATATGTTACCGGAAAAATATGAAATCCGGCATTCTATACAATGCCTAGGCATTGTATAGAATGCCTAGGCATTGTATAGAATGCCTAAATCTAGCCGGCAATATATGAAATGATTCTTATTTCACACATTGCCTAGGCATTCTATAGAATGCCTTATGAGAGAAACCGGCAAAGTATAAAATATATCTCGGATTCGTTTCGAATATTGTCAATTGACAAGACATAAAACTTTTAACGCGTGTCTCAGGCTCAGTATTTGTTAGTTGTACATTGCTGTTTGTTCGGAAATGTCAAAATACTCAATTTTACTTAAACTAGTTCAACAAAAAATTGGTTTTTTCCTGTGCTACCTGAAAATGAAGGAGCAAGCTGTAGTGTTGGAGAAGGAGTCACATGGTCTATAGCAGGGTTCAGCAACCTATGTCACGCGTGCCACGTGGTACAATTCTCAGTGGCACTTTCAACTACTCAACAAATTTGTAAATTGTTGAATTGTTTCAAAAATTCTCTACTGTGTGGTTCGCCGAATCATATTGGTAGATTGGTTAGACACGCAACAGATAAAAGGTTGTCGACCCATGGTTTGTAGACATGAAACAATTATTCGACGGCTAGCTATCCAAAATTTGAGTTTATGCTGCAAAAAAAAAAAGGGGGGGGGGTCCTTAACTTAAATTACTTACTAGAAGTTAATAACTGATATACAAAAGGCTAAAATGACTAACTACTAAGAAGGAACGCATGGACTATTGGTTGCTGAATAGCTATGATGTGTTGTTTGCGGAAAATAAAAGTAAACTCATTCAACCTGTTAAAGATGGCGTCAGTACCATAAAACAGTGGTCTCCAACCCCTGGTCCGTGGATCAAAGGGTATCGGGCCACTCAAAGAACATTACATTATTTCCAATATATTTAGTGGGGTGTATTTTTCTCGTGTTTGTGCGACTTTCCATGGAAATCACTTTATATTTTATGTAAAATTATTTTATAATTATTTTTTGGTGCAACTGAATTTTATTCTGAAGGCATGTTTAAATACAGTTAAATTATAAAATCAAAACAATTTAAAATATAATCAACGTCCCACCCTCAGAGGGTCACCGTAAAATTATCAAACGTTGACCGGTCCGAAAGATAAAAATGTTGGGAAGAACTACTATACAGTATTGCGTCACGGATTCTTTTTTATTCAATGGGGCTGCAGATATTGGTATTTTTGCCGTTTTCAGACCTAGTACATTCCCCAGGAACTTGTATCTCTTTTTAGTGCGGCACCATGTAGGCCATACCAATTGCCACCCGTAATTTTGATACCCAGTTTCCTTCCCAGAGGGAGGAACCTGAGCTCTGATGATGTGAACTTGTTCTAGGAATTTAATTTGCCAAGAAAAAATTAAATTCCGGATTCTGGGGATGTGATAGAATTCTGAAACCAAATACCTTTCAACCAAACACAAAAATGTTACACGTTATGATATTGAACTGTACATCCACCTTTATGAACCTTGCCAGAAAAAACAGAAAATTATTTTTAAAAAAGGAACTGTAGTAAAAACTTTGATTTTTTCCCCCGACTGCCAATATATTGGCACTTGTAATGAGTGGGAAATAGGATGGTTTCTATCGACTTGGAACTTCTAAATAATTCTCTAATACAAGTATATGCAAAATCACAATTTAACAATAATTTTTTTTAATGGCTGTCTCATTATTTTGTCAAAATAACCATTTGTACTTTTTGGAATGTAAGTCATTGATATAATATCCTTATCATGACCTTTTTCCATACTTTGCTAAATAGCTTTAGGCATTCCATACAATGCCTAGGCAAAGTATGTAATAAATCTCATATTTCATACTTTGCCGGTAACATATACACCGAGATTCCTAGAGATCGCCTATCTTCCGCTTATGTATTTGCTTCAACATGTAGCCGGCTGCAGCTTGGTTTGTGTACTTTTGTTGCGTGTGTATGTTTCTTAGTTGTAAAAAAAATTCAATGGATTTAAAAATTAAAACAAAAAAAAAGTCGCATGGAAAACAGTTACTTTACCGCCCACACTGCTGAAAGAAATTCAAACTTAATTGTATAAAAGCTAAGCATGAATTTCGAAGGCTATTTTCTCCAAACTCACAGCCCGTTCGGCGCTAATACATTAAGAGTTGAAACAGCCTAAGGGAGTACTACTATTGCACAAAGTCTCGTCCCAAAATGAATTTCCTTAGTCGTGACCTCCCCTTCTTAGACTTGTATGAAAAAATATGGTATTTCGCGTAAAAATCCCACGAGCCAATAAGGTAACATTCTCTCACCTTCTTATACCCTTTTGTTTGTTGGAAATGTTGGAAGTGGCACGCATAATGATTTAATACCAGATAGTGGTTCTTTTACCGAAAAGGTTGGCTACCCCTGCCTTTAGCTATAGAGCCTATCTTAGAGCTATAAGGAGTTTTCAGGTACCCCTCTTCCCCCCCACACACACACTTCGAAAAGTATATCTTAAAATAGATCAACATGTGCTATGGGTAATTTGTGTAAAGACAGTTTAAAAAGACGGTATTACAAAAATGTTCTTGTAATTTGTGATCTAATTGTCACTCAGGCATGTATTACATTCAGTGACTGGGGTTGCATAATTTTCACACAAAGTGTCGAAGTCGATTGAAATTATCTGCAGTCACATTTCACACACACACATATTCTGCATTTAATTAAATTCGGTTTTTGTAGCTGTCACGTTGAGAAATATTTTTTTCACTTAAAAACATTGTTCTGAATGACATTAAAACGTTCATAGCTGTGTGAGAAATCCTGTGTATTTTGCAGGGGAAAGAATTTACAACCTAAATTTTAGGAGCTGTACTTTCTTAAATTAAGATTTTAACGCGTCAAATCTTTTGGTATGCCGATAAGTTTTGTTCCCTATCCTTCATTATGGGAACTTTTTATCACAAATGAAAAAAAAGGGTATATTTTTTTATTAGAAAACTATTCGGTTGTGCTAAACATTGTACTGACGAGTATAAAATTGTTTCATTGGATCCGGGATGGTAAACATTAGATTATTCACAATCTTATACTTATAGAGAAAAAAAGTTTGAATATTCTTTTATATATTATAATAAAAGTTTTAGAAAAGTATTAAATAAAATAAGATTATACGTAAATAAGATTTTCAGTTTTAATGGCGGGGATAAGCATTATATACTTGTAGTTATATACAAACTTCATAGAAAAAGGGAATCCACTTTGCATACACGTTTATAATTTTCTTCCTGATTTCTTGCTGACTTGTAAGACCCCACGGTTCCGTGGAATACAGTTTGAAGACTACTGTGAGTTACAGTAATGATTTGAAATTATCCACCAATGTGAATAATTCAACGAAAAATTAGAAAAATCCACAAAACCTGATATTTTGTTCTTAAAAGGAATATAGCGAGCATTTTCTTAAATAAAATAAATGTGCTTTTAAATTAACCCTTTCACCAGTCATTTTTTTTTTGTTGCCCAAAACGCTTTAAAAAAAAAAGGCACATTTTAACACTGTTGTGGCGGTTGGTATATAATTCAAAATTCCCACGCCCGGGACCCTTAAAATTGTTTGGATCATGATCTTACTGATGCTGAGTCGAGAACTAGATGATGCCCACACCTAAGCCTAGAAATATTCCGTCGAGAGAGAGTAAAAAGATGCAGATTCTTGTGACGAAACCAAGAAGCAAAATTTCTACGTTAATCTGCAGGCGTACAAGTCATTTTGTTTGATGGCAGAATCCTTCAAACGGTTCGACCGATTGAATATTCGTCATTCCTACTGCTTCATATGGTTTTCAAGCGTCAATTCAAAGAATTTTGAAAGAAAAAGCTTTTTGCTAAAAACCTGCAGAATTGCAATATTTGTGAAATGTTGGCAGCATCCAAGACCTCGTAGCCCTGAAAAACAATGGGAAGGAGAATGAATCCTAGTCAAATATCGTTTCCAAATTCCACGCACTCATGATTGTTATATCAAAATGTACAAACTTTCACAGAAATGGCGTTACTATCTATCTAGTATTATATATAACTACCCTTCTCTAATAAAAAATAAAATTTATTTACAACTACTATAGCTCCTCACACCTTTTACATTACTAAACTATCTCACATCTCATAACAAACTCAACTCTTTCAAACGCATCTCTCGCTCTCCGCACACAACACAACTGTTGAAACAGCGCTTTCTATTGCCTTAACATTAACACTGCGATACTATTTTATGTGCAGACCTCGATTAATTGGGGTAGAATTGGCATTCGAACGATTTCTTACAATTAACACTTCTTTTACTGCTCACTTGACAGAATTTTTTTAAAAAAAGTCTTTTCCCCTAAAATTTTTTAAGGGAAGGAGAATCGGCCCTCTTATTCCTGAAGTCATTGGCGACGAACCTCGTCCTGCTGTGATGACGACCCCCTAGTTAAGGGCTTTCAGACTGAACACGGCGGGTCTTCAGTGACATCAGGATTCGATCGCGACATGATTACTGAAGAACGATGATGAAATAACAACATAGACTTTTGAATTGGTAACTCACTCTGTGTGTTAACTTCCACATCACGCCGAGGTTTACTTTTCTGCATCCGTAAGATTTAACGGGAAGTAACTGTAGTTGATTTTTTTTAAAAAAAGTGGAACCATACAAAATTAGATTATTATCGGAGATAAACACTGCGAAACTGACCCTCAAATTACAACTGGCCAATAAAATAACATACATTTTTCCTTAAAAATCCTTTTAATTCCTTTCTTTTGAAGAAATAAAATAAAAGCGAAAGGCTACTGACCTTGACTTGACGACTTTTAGTTAATACTCGCGGGAAGAGTTTTATATCAACGTCACATCATAAAGCGCACCTCGTAATTTTGAGCCTCGGTTAAGTGACGAGGAGGACACCTAAGCTGGCAACTTCCACAACACGCAAACGCGAGGATTTTAAACCTCACAAGATTGAAAGCGCATCGGCCTCCTCTACACGGCGGGTCTTCAGAGACACCAGTTCGTGACCATAACCACTAGACTACAGCACGGGAGAGGAAGAAACACTAAAAATGGACACAAAAAAGTCATTCCAATTATTGCTCTTTATTAATTTCTTTCCATAAATAAAACAAAAAACCCTAAAGAAGAGAAAGGTTGCGGCTGAAAAAATAGTGTGTTTATATTAGAGACTATTTCAACCGAATCAGAGGTTGGCATCGGGGACGGCGGTGAAGGGGTTGACGGGAGTCGACTCCATGTTGAAGTACACAAAGAGGGCGAACACCACAAGAAGAAGCAACCCTGCGATTTTGACGGTGGGGGAGAGCAGAGGCCTTTCGGGTTCACAGGGGGGAGGAGCTGCTTGCGTCACGATGTCGTCTACACTCAAGGGAACACTAGAACCGTAACTGGAAGACGAGGAGTATCTGCGAACAGAGAATGATAAAATGTAAACAGCAACAAAAACTTTAACGAAAATGAAAGATAACGATATTTTTTAATTGACGTAAAGTTGATATAGTTTATATCAACTTACTATTAAATTGGTATAGTTTATATCAACACTCATATTGAGATTTAATCTCCATTTCGTTACTTCAACTAAGGTTTTGTTATTGATATGTAATAACTTTTCCCTTGAGAAAAGAAAGCAAAGTTTTGAAATTATTATTGAAATAAAACAAATACACAGTTCGAATCTGGTCAATACTAATGAGCAATATTCAGGGCAATTTCTCCTCGAAGTACACTCATGTCCAAAGTTAAGGTCACAGACAGGGGGTTTGACATCGATTCGAACCAGAAAAATGGATAGAACTTGTATTTTATATATTTCGAAGAACGGGTAGTACGATATCAGCGTGTTAGGAGCTGGTTCGATGGTTACAAGGGGCATCGAAAGTGGTCTACCGGCTGTGAAATCAATTCCAAACAAGTGTCACCAGTAAAGTCGGCTAAGGCCGCAGCACAGCAACGACATCTGCACAGGATCGCTACTTGGCACTAAGCGCACGACGACAACGGCTCCTCAGCTTGCTCCTGCGCCTGGAAGAAGAATTTCTAGGCAAATAGTCTACGGACATCTAGCAGAGATTGCCATTTATGCCCGACGTGTGTGCATCCAACATAAAAGGCCGGTTATTGTAGGGTTTGCAGACCCGAGATCCCGGTGGTTTTTTCATATCCCGGGATTTAATTTTTGTCTGAATTAAATTAAAATTTTTTTTTCAAAGTATTATGAATCTGTGCACTGTATACGTTTAATGTCAGTTTTCTTATGTGTTGAACCTTGAAGGGTTCGAGGCGGGTGTGTATGTTAAACCGTGAAATTTGATATGTTTCCTCTTATTTCCTTCAGTAACTTTCTCCCCATCGCGAGTGGGGTCAGAAAACGGACATTTCTCACACCCACAAGATGTTCGGTTTCAGCTAGCTTGAAGGGGACAGAGGCAATTAGAATTTTTAGAAGATATCTAGCTACAGGAGATGTTTTATTTAACTCTTCTGAATCTGCTCTCATCTTCTGTGCTTGCTCTGATTTTTCTCAAGTACTTATTGCAACCAATTATTTTTAAAGTCTTGCATTTATAATTTATTACAAATTTATTATACATTTTTAGTATTATTAATTAACAAAGTCATAACGTTACAGTCACTAAAAATCCTAACGATGAGAGATTAAAGCTCGAAAGACCTAAGCACTTTGGTCATCCACCTAACGAATTACACTTTACTCTTGAGTGAAGTTACTTGAGATTCAAATAAATTTTTGTGATCTCTACCATCAACAGACTCATTTTCAAATAAATTGGCCTGCTGTAGTCTAAATAAATCGTTTACATTTAACTCGTATGAAATAGAAACAGGTAATTATGTTTTTAATTTTGAAGGATTTTTAAAGATATAAATAATTATACAAATACTGTAGTACCTCCTGTAAGATACACTTTGAGTAAGGCACAATTAATGTTGGTACCGGTCGCTTTGAATATGGACCTTACCTCTCATTTAAGGAAATTCTATTAAAGTTAGGATTTGCAGCCCCGGGATCCTGGTGTTTCTTCAAATCCCGGGATTTAATTTTTGCCTAAATTATGTTTTGAAATTTTTTTTTCATTAAAATTTTATATAGAGAGCTCCTACTTCCGAAACGAGACATTGCGCAACATTCATGGCTATTGCCCAGTAATAAAAACAATATGACTCATTTGTTTATAATAAATTTTGATTTTTCTTTTCTGAATCATCCATCAGGAATCATTTTTCTGAATTATCAATTTAAGTCAATATAAAAGTGCGTTTTTTTTAGATTTCTCTCTCTTTTATATATCAAGAGATAAATTGAGAGTAATACTATTTTATTATAAGTAAATTCTTATAAGCTGTTATTGCTGTTTGGAGCCCATTGAAAAGGTATTTCTTCAAAATTCTTTCTGAATATTTAAGGTTTGGGAATTAACTCATTTATAGGGGAGTTATTCAATGTTTTTTTCTTTTTTTAATATACAGAGAGATAAATTTATAGTAATATTTTGTTATCATTCTAAATATATTTTCAAATTAGATTGCATACATTAATATTTAAATGTTGTTAAAAATATTTTGAAAAGATATCTTTTGAGGAAGCTGAAAAACAGAATTTTATCGGACTGTGAAATAAACAATGTATTTATTATTTAAAAAATTGAAGCTGTTTTTTGAATATTTTTATTAGAGTTAATTTTAGTGTAATATTATGATTAATTTCTAGTGTTATATGTTCATAAGATTTAAAAAAAGGAAAGTATAAATGGTTTCTATGGGAGTTGTATAAGTAGAAAAATTTTTTAGATTAAAATTTATGTGAATCCATTCTATCATTTGTACGTGCTGTGTACAGGTACATGTGTTTGTCGGAAAAAATGTACAGTTCCGACTTCATAATTTTAATTTTGAAAAATCTACTTCTTTAGAATGCCTTACCATGTAGTTATCAATTCTAGATATAATAAACATAAAAAAATAGTGTTTCAATGAAAATAAAAAATAGGGTTTTTTATTCGGTTTTAAATTTACAATAAGATTTTGGAAAATCTCAAACGTATCGATTTTTAATTCAAATGGGTCAATTTTTAGTGAATTCATTATGTACTATTTTTGGTGCTAGATTGATATCACGGGGCAGGCGCCAAGTTGTTGTTTATGTTTGCCAGGATGGGCAATAACATTACAATATGGTTACCTTGATGTTTTTATACTCTGGCGATGTGGTTGCCATGGAGTTAACGTATATTAGAAATAATTTTCATTGGTTTTGTTCCCGCGGTAATCCTATTAATTTCAGACGATTTTGATTCGATTTCTTAAACAATTTAACCATTTTAATTGCAATTCCAAATCAAACTATTATTTCAGTCTTCTGTTTTATTAAAAGCTATTTTCGAATATGGATATTTCTAATATCATTGGTGAGTAATAGGATATTTTTTTTTAACGTTCCTTGTTCCATAAAATTCGTTGAAGAAACTTGCAGTTTTTGGAACATAGCAAGTTTTCAGTACTTTTTAAATGCAATTATTATTATGGGTAATAATCATATAATATTCGTTATTTGCAATAATTGTTGTTTTATAAATATTATTACATATGTGTAATTTATTTATAATTATGTTAAATGAGTATTCTTAGATATGTACGATTCTTATGTAAAATAATAATTATTAAATAATACTATATGAATATATAATAATAATTTCTATATCATATTAAATGAATAGATCATTTATTTCGCCACAATACGGTATAATTTTGTTTGTAAAATAATGATATTTTCTATTTTTTAAGAATTTTTTAAAAAAGGGTTAAAACTGATGCGTTTTTATGCAAATTATTTCTAAATAGTTGCGTATGAATTTGTTTTCGTGTTATTAAAACGACATTCTACACTAAATAACTTCAAGCCTTTCTCTTTTAGATCCAGTCATTTAAAAAATAAAATTCCCAAAACTTTTTTTTTTTAAAGATTTTTTAAAAAATACTCAATATTTTAACTTAACATTGAATAACTTTGTCTATTATGAAAATAATCGCACGAAACTTTATTTCCGTGTGTAAAATAATATTATCCATAATCTGTACGAAAATTGAAAAACTTGTGCAAAAATTACGAATTTAAAAAATTTTTTTGTGATTTTCGTAAAAAACCGTTTTTGCGAGAAATAATTTAAAGAGTATTTTTTGTACATTTTTTTTTTATTTAAAAGTACTTTATTTTTGTAATTAATTCGTGAAGGTTGAAAGCATTAGCTTAAAAATTATGCCCTAAAAATAAAAAATACGCGATTTTACAGTTAGCCAAACCTTGGAGTCGAAAAATAGTTTTGCGCCAAAGACCTTTGAACTGTTTAACCGTCGACCGTATCTAACTCAAGGGTTACACTAAAAAGTTCTGCCTTAAACAGGGGGAAATCAGTAAATTTGGCGAGTAAAAAAAAAATGAGAGTGAAAAAGTTATTTTTGCTTCAATTTTCGTCATTTTTTCTTTAGATAATTTTCAAAATTAAATCATTATAGATGTTAGATTAAGATGACAAAAGGCATTCAATAAATTTCTGAGACTCATTTAAAATATTTATCAGTATCAAATTTTTGTTCTCTTTCATAAAACTTATAGTTTACTTTAAAATAATGCCTAATGTATAAATCTTTTTTTGACATATAATTTCATAATAAAAATGCAAAATTTGCCCATTTCGAAATTTTTTTTTTGTTTTGAATTATTCAGTTAAATAAGCATAACTTCCTTAGAAAAAAATAAAAGCTATGTTCAAATAAAAAAAATTCTTCATTATTAATTGCGTGTTATTAATATATCAAAAATCACTAAATTGGTATGTCACAATTAATTGCTAAATGAATATTTTTAATCAATATTAGTATAAAATAATTAATTAATTTTGTTTTGTATTTTATGATTTCTTCTAAAATGAATAAATATAGATGAATTTAAATAAAATGATTTTTAAAAAATTCATTGATCATTTAGAATTAGTGACTAAAAAAATAAAATGCTAAAATCTATCTTTTTTTTAAGGAATTTAAAAAAAAAAAATTTTTTTTTTTTTTACAAAACAATGATATTTTGCATATTTTTTTCTAAAATGAATCAAAATCGTTGCGTTTAAATAAAAATTATTTTTTAAACTTTAAGTATCAGTGATTTAAAAATAAAAGCCAAAAACTTTTTTGAACAAATTTTAACAAAACACTCAAAATACTTAAAACAATCATTTAATAATTTCTTCTTTTATAAAGATGAAACTTTTTTCCTGTGTGTCAAACATTTCAAAATATCCTCACAATTTTACTTCAAGATTTAAAATAGTAATAAAATTTTGTAATTTGAAATTTTTTTACTTTTCTGTCTTTTTTCAACATACAACTATTTTTAAAATGGCTACATTTTCGTTTCCGGGGACTAAAAAATTGCAACGAAAAAATTGGAAAGTGAGTGAGGGATTTTTAAATTCGCACTGTTTGCCTATTCGAGGGTTTTTGGTGACGGACCTCGAAATTTTCAACCATCGTCAAGTGACGAGGACGAAACCTAAGCTTTTACTCACCTCTCCTAAGTACCACATCACACCAACGCAAGAACAAATTTCGAAAAAGGGAGTTTTAATGTCATAGTTTAAGAAATCACTCACATCGCGCATACACACACATAAAAAATCGCTATCGTCCTGAGGGAAACAAGAAATTCCCATAGGCACTAAGTTATTCACTGGTAAAAGCCCGTGCAACGCCGGGCTAAGCGGAGAGGAAAGAAACAAAGAAGTAAAAGTAATTTCGAGTAATAATATTGGAAGTGCTGATTTTGTGAAGAGAAGGGAAAATGTTAAACGAGAAAGCCATGACACGCACTCACGGGCCATACACTCACATCGCACGCGTCACACCCACACAAAAGTGCTGGCGTCAGAAAGTAAGGAGGAAATTAACATGGGGATTAAGTTATACCCTCGGTAAAAGCCCGTGCAACGCCGGGCCGGGTCAGCTAGTAATCATATAATGTTCGTTATTTGCAATAATTGTTGTTTTATAAATATTATTACATATGTGTAATTTATTTATAATTATGTTAAATGAGTATTCTTAGATATGTACGATTCTTATGTAAAATAATAATTATTAAATAATACTATATGAATATATAATAATTATTGCTATATAATATTATATGAATATTAAATATAATCTATACAAATAAATAAAATTGAAGTGTCTGTTTGTAATTTCAAATTAGCAGTTTTTTACTAAATGCATTTAAAGATATACACGGTACTTATATCAAAAATTAATTTTTAAAGTTTTTGTCGGTTGGTCTGTCTGTTTGTTCCGGCCAATCTCGAAAACGGTTGGTCAGATTTTAAAAATTCTTTCACCAATGGAAAGCTACATTATCAGCGAGTAACATAAGGTATATTTTATCTCCATATTTCTACGGGAACTATGCGGGTAAAACCATGGGACGTTGCATGCTCCAGCCAAGTTGGCGCAAAATTATGCATTTGGTCAATAATGGAAATTTTAATAAAAATTTTCTCATATATTTGTAACAAATAACTGAAACATAGTGTAATTTAGCATCTTTACAAAAAGCAATTTTTTAAATGGTTTTTTATTAAACGTCTAACGTTTATTACGTTACGTTTGTTAAATTTCAAACTCAAACTTTGAGAAATATCGCCAAGTTGGTTAAAAAGTTCTCTATTCGAACAATCCCAGATATTTTAATGCAAATTTTCTCCCACTTTTTAAAGAGGGAAACGAAATAAAGTTTTAGTGAATTGCGCGCGTGATATTGAAAATTCTATGGTAATATTAAATGACAGTTTCATAAAAAGTTTTGATTTATGGGATATTTATTACTTTGAATTTTTTTAAACCTAATTATACAATATTCATATTTGCACAAAATTTTTCACTTATACTGAACCTAGATATTTTATTACTTTGAAGACATACTAGATATTACTATGGAGGAAGCCATACAATGTCACTCGCCGAATAAAATTAGGGAGCTTTACGCAATACTTATTTCATTTTGCGGTCTTTTTAATCCTCAATAAGTACAAAGAATACATGGCGGAAGATATTTTGCGATGATTGCAGCAAGTACCAGCAAATATGCCTTTCAATGAACACATAACGCAATAAAGGTTTTCAGAATGGTTGGAAAGAAGCTACATGATTTTGGAATGATTATAGCCATAGACTTGTCGACGGAAATAGCTTCTATAATGAAATTGCTTGAGAATTAAACTACGATTTTATAACATTGCAACATCAAGTAACAGAATTTATCCCTCAATTAACTCCAGAACAAAGTCACGTTTTCCAACAAGTGTTACGCAAAATAGAATCCGGCACTCTTTTTTTCCGACGCCCCGGGAGGAACCGGGAAAAGGTTTTTGCTAAACTTATTATTAATGACCATCAGATAAACCCAGAAGACAGCAGTTGCTATGGCTTCTTCTGGTATAGCCGTGACATTACTGACCAACGGTCGTACTGCGCATTCCGTTTTAAAATTACCGCTTAATCTTGCATTTGAAGATTCACTCATCTGAAATTTCAGAAAACATAGCTCTCAAGACAGGATGCTTCCACAATGTAAGCTTTTAGTGTGGGATGAAAGTACGATGTCTCACAAGAAAGCTAAAGAAGCGTGAAATCGGACTCTTCGGGATTTACGAGATAGTACAGATATTATAGGAGGAATGGTAGCTTTATTATATATTGGCTGGTGAATTTTGAAAAACTCTCCCTGTAATCCAGATGGGGTACACCGGCAGATGAAATCAGTCTCTATTAAATCATCAAGCTTATGGGCAAACGTTGAAAAATTCTGTCTGAAAACGAATGAGTATGCATCTTCATAATAACGTAGATTCGGAACTGTGACGTAGTCACAAAGGAGAAATCGCCCCTATTCATGACGCATACTACAGCTGGAAAGCACGTGGCTTTGGCGTCATTGTGCTTTGTCGGACATCTGGACTGTCAGCGCCGGTGTAACTGGTAACACTATGGGCTGGGCATCAATGTATTATTTTTCGTCCATAGGCAGTGATTGTCCGTCTCAAAAGACTGGCACCTAGCAGACGGCAGCGGGTAACATCAAAAGAGAAAAAGGCGGCGAGGTGGTTCGAGAACCAGATGTCAGACCAGCCCTTGTCGCCGGAAACTTTTGAGAGACCCAAGCCATTGTTATCCTTGCGCCAATGGTGGGCTAGCGAGACCGAGGTGCAGGGTGAAAAACCTTGAGGCCTGCAAATGGAGGTTGATGAGGGGCAAGGAGTTGACCCGCCCCTGGAGTTTAAAAAGGTCGACACGGCGAAAGAAGGGAGGGACTCCTGAGACAGTATGTGGCGGACTAAGAATGAAGCGCGAGGCGAGTGCCCGCGGTAGAGAGATCGACCTCCGAGACGGAATCCTGCGGTCTAAGAAGGCGCGAGGCGAATGCCCGCGGTAGAGAAATTCGGCTATTTACTTTTCGTTCTCCGTATCCTAAAGACCTGATGCCCGGAGAAGAAGCGAGGAGTGGATACCGATGCAACCGAATGGAAAAATAGAACTAGCACCTGAAACTGACTTTTTCTCTTCCCAATGATCTTCTAAATGTTGAAATGGGAATAAAGCATTTTTAGATCGCAGTAAAAGAATTTTTAATGTTTAGCCTGGCGTCAAATAACGCTTCCTAGTCTCACGACGCCACAGAACATAATACAGAGATACAATTGAAAACTGGTTATGGATGTTTGGACGCAAATGCTGGAGTTTATATTTTACTTCCAGAGAATTTTGTAATGTAGAAGAAAATGATGTAAATCTTATTGCTCAAATTTACCCGGGATTGCAACAAAATTTAAATTGGGATCAGTGGTTGCGCGCAAGATAAATATTGGCGCCTAACAATGACATTGTCCATAAAATCAACATTGAAAATTTAAATGACGTGCGGGGGAGGGGGAGAAATGAAGAAATATTTATCAATAAGTACAATCATGGATAAAGAACAAAGTACTTCATATCCCATGGAGTTCTTAAATTCGCTTGAACTTTCGGGTGTACCCTGACATAAACTTCAATTAAAACTAAATGTACCAATTATACTTATGCAAAATCTCGATGCTCCTCGACTATGTAAAAGAACGAGGCTTTGGATCACAAAACTGATGCAGAATATACTTGGTGCCAATACTTTAACATATGCCATGAAAAGGGATAGTGTTATCATACCTCGAATTCCAAGTATCCCCCACTAACCTACCATTTCAATTCAAACGAGTTCAATTTCCAGTTTTACTTTTGCTATTAACAAAGCCAATGTTTCGGGTAGCAGGGGTGTATTTGGAAAAGCAATGCTTTTCCGATGGCCAACTATATGTAGCCTGATCTGTGTGTCCAATGCCCAAATCTTCACATATTTGCAACTGAGAGAAGAACATAGAAAATGGTTTACAGTAACATCTTAGAATAATATTCTGTTTTGAGCTCTTTAAAGAGGAATTATATATTAAACGTAGATAATTTCGATTTTTAAAAATATTAATAGTTTAAGTTATTGAATTTTTGTTGTTAATTATTATAAAAAATTACGTTTTCAGTTATTTTAAAGTAAGCTCAATTTTAGAATTTTTAAATTTTGTTGGTTCCAGTCAAGCAATAAAAAAATTACCATATTATATTATTTACTTTCTAATGATAATGATTACGACTTTGACAGTTATTTAAAGACATCAACGCGAGCGAAACCGCGGGTAAAAGCTAGTAATTACTATAAAATTATATTATACGATATATATTATGCAGTATAATATAATAAAATTATATTATATTATACTATACTGCATAATATTACTATTAGTAAATATGATTTTTTTTAATTATATTGATATTCATTATTTATTGATCTTGGTTAGTTTCAATCTCTTCCTATAATTTCATTTCGAATAGATTTTAATGTATTTCAAAACAGTTATTTTCCTGAGGAGTCTTACCGCTAGGCCGCTATCTAGGATTTCATTCCAACGACATACGCTGCTTGGCGTGATTCTTTATCGCGCCAAGCAGCGTTTGGCGCCTTGCCCCGTAATATCAAACTAGTTCCCTATTTTTTATTTGATTTTTTTTTTAACTAATGAATTATATATATAAGTTTTGCTTTGATTTGTTTCAATAAATAATAATATTAAACCAATTTTTTAATCATGATTTCAGTTTTATTATGTAATTTCAATCCTGCTAATGTGCAAGTATTTTTCATAAATAGTTCAGTCCTAATCCCGGGATTTGGATAATGAAATCTCGGGGTTGAAAATATAGCACGGGATTGGAAACCCTAGGTCATTGTGCAGCCAAAAACATCCACCAAGAAAGAGGATGTATTCTTTCCAGTGATGAGTCGAGATTCACCAGAATGGATTCTCGTCTTCCTCTGGAGAGAGAGCTTGGTTTCATTCATAACAGAAAGTGACAGATTTGATGGCAAAGGACTGGGGCGCCATAATGTTGGGTAGTTGTACATGCTGGATCTCAATCCTATTAAACATGTGTTTCAGATGGTCAAGGAAGGGCCGTTTCTCAGAGTAACCCTCCTCCCATGAGTTAAAAGTCCCGCTTTAGAAAGAATGGGCTTTGTTGCCACAAGCATTGATTGACATCCTTATAGACAGCTCATTGTGAGGCTTGTACAGCAGTGCACGGTGGTCACATTCCATATTAGACAAACTTTTCCCGAGGTAAATGCTTTATCTCTGATTTATGATTTCACACTTTTTGATATACCCTGTATCTTAATTCACAATTTAAATTTTTTTCCATATTGTTATGTTTCTATATTCTTTCTCCCTTTGTAATATGTCTCTGTGCCAAATTTCGTGACAACACATTAAACAGTTCAGAATTTTCACAGATTTTATGTTTGTGTGACCTTAATTTTGCACGAGTGTACCTTACGAAAACGAAATCAAATATAAAAGAAATTTCTTTAACAAATCTTTTTTCTGAGATGTTATTTACTTAATTTACACTACTGTCATTATTCTACATGGCCTCCTTTAACATCAATACATTGTTTTCTGATGCATGAGGAGTTTTTTTTCTTTCCAGTTACAGCGTGGAAATCAAATGATTTGCGATGCCGATTCTTAAGATCCGCGACGTCACAATGAAAAAGGTGACACTTGCCGGTCACAAAAACTGACCACCAAGTTACAGCAAACCAAAAGAACACGTGTCTTCCTTTTCTCTAAACTTGTTTGCTTTGATTGACTGATTGACACATTAGTAACTTCGTACTCAGAAGGAACACGAGGTCTGTCGGCGATGGACCTCATCACTGATCAAGTGACAAGGACGACCTACTCCCCAGACTTCCGTACCACGCCAAGCGGAAGACCTTTGAACCTCGACACATTTAACACGTATTAGCCTTTCCGGGGTTCGAGCTCTCGTTTCGACAGAAAACACATCGGCCGCGGCCATTACTTAGGAAAAGATGAAAAAGACAAGGAAGTAAAATTGAATACATACACATCTACGTCACGTGACAGTGGGCGTCTTCTTAGATCGTCATAACTGAAAGAAAATAAAATTCCAAATGTTAGTTTGAAAGTAAGTAAATAACTTTGGTATATCAATATCTTCCAAGAGAAATTTATCTTTAATTAAAATAAATATTATTACCACACTCGACTGTTTCGTTTTTTTTTAAACAACTAATCCGAAGACATGACCCTTTATTTTTTTTTTATCAAAGGAATAACAATAATTTCGGTTTTTCTTCACTGATTTTTTGTTTAAGTGTTCAAAACACCAAAGAGCAAATTGGACATTCGAACAAGAATCAATTTAATCATGCTTTGCTTTAAAAGGTGATTGTCACAAAATTGTCTAGAATGCTGAGTTGAGTGAGCAAGACCAATCCTAAGGTGTCGGCCGCTGCGTGCAAAACCCTAATGTGCCAGCCCTCTAGAGAATTTTTCATATTTCGACTCATACTTAACGTTGACGTTATAAACTCATCTACCTGTATAAGAATAAAGAGTACAACATCGATAAAATTGCAAGTAGACACAAAAATCATTTCTTACTTCTGTTTCGTTTTTCTAAATTATAAGACTAAAAATAGAAAACTTTTAATTTCCTCAAATGTATATTGAATTCAAACACTTCTATGTTTTAAGTAATATTAACCCAATGAGATATTTTCATAGAGCAGCTTTCGCAAAAATCATTTTTGTGACACTTTTGTTAAGCATCGATCCACAGTTCTCCGCCAATGCCGTTAGTAAGCAAAAAAAAAAAAAAAAAAAATAAATAATAATATTATTACGGTATTGCCGGCTCCACCATGAATTTTTTTGTCAAATGAAGGATGTGTGTAGAGAAAAGACATTAATGGACAGTGGACCAAAACATTGCACTAACATTCTATTTTTCTTAAACTATGTTATACTACCGGGAAATCGGGACATTTTGATTTTTCAATAACTATTCAAAATTCAGCATATTTATTCGACTCTAATTAAACTAAATTCAATGGCGCAACAGCCCATAAGGGCCAAGGCCTACTGTTTCAGGTCATCTCGGTTTTCATGACCTTGAGCAGATGTTCCAGTCAGGTGGTCCATTTAACGCGAAACCCCCATTGTTTAGTTCCCAAGAGCACAAGCTTGGTACTCATTTTATCGACCTACTGAAGGGATGAAAGCCTGAGCCAGATTGGGGATTGAACTCCGAACCTGTGGCGTGGAAGCGCGATACGCTACCACTCCTTGACCATTGGGCTTCAAAATAAAATTACTACGCCGTGTGGTTCCGCCCGGGATCGAGTCGGAGACCTTCCGCGTGTGAAGCAAACACTACACTACTGCACATCTGCTAGAATGTGAGTAAACGTTATATTAAGGTCGCAGTATAAAGCAATACGAAGGCTACTGGCAACAGATCTCGTAACTGTAAACCATGGTGAGGACGACATCTGAACTGGCACCCCCCCCTCCCTCTTATAGTGCGTTTGTTTTATATAATAATGATATCTTTTGCAGCGAAGTTGTTGTTGACCTAGAAGATGGAGGGTCTAGATGATGCTGTATTCGACCTGAATAGTTAGAGGCACTTTTATCTTGGAGATCAGTAATTAATTTTAGGCTGCGTTACGTTAAATAAAAAACTTTCAAAGATATCACCTGGGAGAAACTGTCGACGACCTTGGCTGTTGTTTTGAGGCATAGTATACAGACACATTCATTCGCTTACGTTAACTTAAAACTGAAAAGAACTCCCTTGGGCCAATTATTCTACGCACAGTCATATAAAACTCAACTCAAAAGGAGGTGGCGTTACCGAAATTAGTAATGTGGTAGGAGGTATGCCTTGTGGGATTCCAGGGTTCCGTTGAGCACACTACTTTTTGTTGAAATGCTGTTAAGTTACGAGCGCTTTTATTAAACAGTCCCCTTTGTTTTGTTAAAGGTCTTATCACACATGCATGTCTCGGAGCAACTCGAGTCTCTTTTGAACAACCCTTTCAAGCAGCTGTGAAGGTTGACGTAAACAAAACGATACGCTCTGACACGCCCTACTTCACATTAAAAAAAATACTCGCCGACTTTTCTGCTTCGGAAAAGGAACATCCAATATTATTTCTTTTATTATGCTCGGGCTTTTGCAGATGGTTGTAAATAGAAATGAGGTGCCATTCTGTTTAAAATATTATACGCCATTAAAATATTACGCGCTATTTCTGATGCGTTTGACGAAGTCGAGGTTGCCATCTTTACCGCCATCTTGACAATGACGCAGGAGCCGAAGAACCCCATTGACTGGAATTTCAAGGAATTCTTTCAGCTCACTGGGGAAAAAAATGTTCTTACCGGTTGCTATGGCAACTGGGCAAAAATCGCTCCAGTTGGTGGCTTGAAAGAAAAATTGCTCCGAATGCGTATACGTGTGATAAGGCCATAAGACTGGTGGTTATTCGACAGCAACTTTGGACTCACTTAATGGATGGACTTGGCGAAGAGTAATAGGGTGGACTAGACTTGTAGGAAGTGCTCGGAGAGTAGAGCAGGGTGCTGTGCAAGGGAGTAGGCCGCACTTCCTCATCACCGGCGTTGTCCTCGGACTCGTTGAAGCTCTCGTTCCGCAACAGTCTTGCTAATTTCCTCTGGTACACGGAGCGGGTGGTAGCTGAGGACAGATAATTCAATTAGTCGTGAACATTAGGATTGAAAGCTCCCATCAACCGGCCATTTTAAAATCATGGAATTACTTTTCTATAGAATTATGTATCAAATACTCGTAGGAGAAAAAAAAAATTAATGATGGTTTTTTCAAAAGTAAATTTTAACTCTGATCTGATTTATAGAAATATTTTTTAAAGATCAGAAAAAAGTCAAAAGAATCATCTAAATCAGTGGTCGCCAAAATTACGAAGCTTCTGAGCCACTGTACCGTTTTTAAATGTTAACAGTGTGCTAACAACTTTTATTTTTAAAGTCGTACATTTGTTTATTGCCTATAAACTTCTACTTCTACGAAATATGAAATCAGTTTCCCCCCTTATAAAGTTCGATGCATCTCAGAATGTGAAACTGGATGCATTTCTTACAAGTGGGGTGGACTTGTTGGTCCAGCCAGAGCAGTCTGGGAGCTACGGTCACATTCAATTTCCAGCAGAGAGCCCGGTGTGTACCATTGGTGCGAACGCGGAATAAGCCACATTAAATTAATTTTAGTTTCAAATATTATGGTTTTGTTGATCTAACAAGTAAACATACTAATAAAAACTTGAATGTATTCCCAACTTGTTTGTTTCCTGTATGTATTGAAATACGCCCTGCATGTTGTTTACACAGCACTGATACACTGCTTGTGGGAAAATTACAGGGAAAGTTCGCTTCTCCCAGTATTAACTTGAATAAGATTACGACACAACCCTCGAATGTGCAAGTAAGGTTACCAGATTGGCGAAAAAAATATAGCGCCAAGAAATCGCCGTAAAGTACAGAATCGATCCCTCTTCTATAAAGGACCTTCGAGATGCGTTAACTGCGATAAGCAGGGGTCAACAATTTTTCAGCTGCTACGCAATCGGACATTTTTGAAATTCCCGCGATAATGCATGAAGCGTGAAATGAATAACATAGATTTACAGTTTTGTTGCATATTAATTTTGCATCGTTTAAAGATATTTCTTAACATAGTTATTAAAAAAATAGTCAACACAAAATATAACTGTTTTTCTTCATTATAGCAAAATAAAGAGATAAATAATATTTTTTAATGCTAACCTAGGGCTGTAACTGTGTGTGTGTAAATAATCTGCAGCAGTATTTATTTTGTCTTCGTCGTCTTTTCCCCCACCCAAATTTGAAACAATTATTATGCTATTTCACTTTATGTGTTACAATATCCATTCATAAAAATATTTTGAATTTTTTAAAAATAAAATCATGGCGTTGCGTTAAATATGTACACATGAACTTAAGTAATACCGACACAATTTTTTTCTCTATTTGGAAATACAAATCCGAGTTGGACAGTTTCTCACCTACGATGGGACCGGGAGCGAATCCTAAGTCCTGCAGTCTCTCGGCTAACTCATCGTCACTCAACTCGGCGATATTCAAGCCTTCCACAATCAAACTGTTATCCATTCTTCAGAAAGCACTGGACTCACTGAAAATGAAAGTCATGACAATTAAGTTTGAAAAAGTAATTAAGCAATAAAATTGCGATGAAACATACGTAAACAACGAATTTTTCTTCACATTCCTACGAAAGAGTGGGCTAACACGCAACTTATCCTTAGGAGGAAGACATTAGCGGCACATAAATCTGAGGATAGTTTCATAACTTGGCTCTACAGGAGTAGGAGTTTCAGAGACCTCAAGTATGCAAGCAACAGATCTCTTGAGACTGCATGTGTTATTTCCGTTCTCAAAGGGGGCGGGAGTGAAATTAACATCGCACTCTTCAGCTACACGAATGCTTTCGGCTACGGACCTCGTAATTCTGAACCATGGTCAAATGACGAGGACGACACCTGAACTGGCACTCCCCTGTCCTAACTACCACACGGGAGGACATTTGAGCTCTCGGCAGATTTAACGTGCATCCATCCCCTACACGGCGGGTCTTCAGGGGTACTGGGCTCGAACTCATAACACGCCAGCCGCGAGTCCGATACCATGACCATTTGGCTACCGCGGCCACTCCAACGGGAGCATTCAGAGTCAAATTTAAAATCGACACAAGAAATTACCCTGCGAAGCTGGGCCAAGGAAACAGTAGGTTGAAAAGATGGTAGAAATAGGTAGAGTGGCAAATTAAAATGAATAGATAGGATTTATGCCACGATATATCTTTAAACTAAGTCTGAGAGGCAACTTGTATTTTGTTATTTAATAGCCATTTGTATCCCTAATAAGCAATCCAATGCATCAGTAATATATATACACTGAACGTCATCGGAATATGGATCGCAGAGTGACGCTCCACCCCATATCGAGCAAGATCTGATGCAATTAGACCTAGGTAGTGATGGCGAGTCTCCTGATTAGCGGGCAAAGAGGTGACGGCAGTTCCTGGTGAAAGTTCCGAGTCGAACAACTGGAGTGGAGAGAATGCACTGCTATTTGTCGGTAGGATTGAATGAGTTGGCTGGCCTGAAGTGTGAGAAATATTAGGGAGAAGTATAAAACGGCTTGCCTGAATGAGTTCCCTTGAAGGGGGCAGCTTAGAAATATTTTAGAACAACGGTTCTAAAATTTTCGATTGCCACGCTCTCCCTTTTAAGTATCAACCTGACATCACGGACCCCATAGATTTTGAACACTCCTCCCTGACTCCCAAGAAATGGCTATGTGATTTAAAGGTTGTTCGATAACCATAAGATTGTCTCTGGCACTTCTGTAGGCTTTTTTAAAATACTTCTTTTCCCCCCTTAAGAAACATCTAACTAAAAATATTACAAAATACTATTTTCAAATAAATAATGTAAAATCCGGAATATAACACGCCCTCGTACATTTCGATCTTGTTTTTTGTGTTAAAAGTTCGCCTTATACGCCAGATGTAAAATTGACACAGTTTTAAAAATAAAATTAGACTTTTAATGTATTGAAATGACATTCCTAATACACTTAAAGGGTTGTAGTTCTAGAAGTATACTACTTTTTTCGAAAACCTAGGATAATAAATGACTTAAAACATAAGAGCATTGCATTTACAGTCGAACCTCCATATTACGAACCTCTATATTGCGAATTTTTCTATAAAGCGAACTTTTTCCTGGAACCAAGAACATTTCCCGATTTCCTTCGCAAAATAACTTCCCAACAACGAAATGCTTTTTCTATACAACGAACTTTTTATCTTGTGAACCAATTTTTTCTTCCCTTTTTTAAAAGTATTTCTAGATATTTCAAGTTATTCTTTCTTTTAACTCATTTTATGGTAGTCATAAATCTTAAACTGGTTTTATTAGGTACGTAGCTCACCGAAAGCAATAGAATTCTGGGCATTTCATCCAAGAAGTGCAACCTTTAACTCCCATCGTCCAGTTCAATGGAAACATACCCCTCTTTCACCCTCAGTGGAGGTGTTCTTGAAAAAGTCTGCGTTCACACACACACACATTTGTAGTGTTGATTAGTCGTACTGGTAACTTCGTTAGCTCAAAAATGTCAAAACGTAAGTGCTTGACCATCAAACAAAAATAATTAATCTTCAGGAAGTGGATAAAGACATCAAGAAACCTCCCTTGCAGTTTTTCTTTCTTTTTGATGGGTAGGATATATTAAATAAATAGAACAACAAGGTCTGTACATTACAAAAAAGTAAGTGAATAATTACTTTTTTTTAAATATATAGTGTTTATGAATTTAAAATTTGTTTTATGTGGCTTATAAAGAAAATTGAAAGATTACCCTCCATACAACGAATTTTCCATATAACGAACTTTTATTCGTGATTTAGCGACTTCGTTATATAGAGGTCCGACTGCATATTATATATATATATATTATATATTTTTATATATATATTATATATATATGCGTACGTTTTAGGTTGCTTTATAAAGGCAGGGGGGGGGGCGTTATACGCCGGATTTTACAGTAATTGTATTGATAAATATTTTTAATGAGAAGGAAGGTGCTGCATATCTTTAACAAGTGCTGTCATATCAGGTCCTTCAGAGTCTGTAAAAGAAGGCAATCTTAACCATCGCAGCCCCCTAAAAAGACGTTGGGGACCCCGGCCCACAGTTTGAGAACTGAGAACATGTTTCTGAGCATTTATTTGTTTTCCATTCGAAACTCACTGGAGTGAATATTCTTGAAGAAGTTTTCGCAAAACTATCCTTTCATCAGGTGCTTTTTTTTTTTTTTTTTGGCAGGAGGGGACGTGGCAACAGAAAGCTTCTTCATTCGCTACGAAAAAAGGATTCCACGCTCTTTCAATTTTGGAACAAGTTACATGTATAATTAAAAAAAAAACACTTGATTATTTATGATCGCAAAAAAAAATTAAAATATTTCAATTGAAAGCGAAATTTAGCATATTTTAAAGACAATTCGTTTCGAAATAAAATACTTTTATCCACCTCTTTCAAAACTTATTCTTTTTATAAATCTACTAATTAGAAATTATACATTGCAAGCATTGTTTTGCAATAAAAGAAAATAGATGAATTTCAGTAAAAACGCGAAATATTTTTCTCTCAAAAGTTTTACTTTAAAATATAATTAATCGGAGTAGAGTTATATTAATATCTCGCAATAAAGCTGCACGAGGGCTACTGGCAACAAACCTCAACATTTTGAAGCACAGTCAAGTGATGAGGACGACACCTGAGCTGGCAACCCCTCTCCTAACTATCACACCCCGCCAACTGGAGAACTTCGAGCCTCGACAAATATTACGTACAGCACGACGGGTCTTCAGCGGCACAAAACTTGAAATGACCTGCCAGCCACCAGTCCACGATTTTGACCACTAGGCTACCTCGGAGGGGGGGGGGAGAAACAAAACTCCAGTGATCAACAATACATCGTTACCCACCAGCCACCATATATGTTTGTTGTAACGGAGCACTTAGCCCTTTCGGGCATTGATAAGGTTATTTGACAACATGATATTCAGTAAGTTGTCATAAGAGAAATAATAATACTAATAAATTAAAATAAAAAAATACATGATAAAATTGCTCAAAAGTTTACATAATTGGATTAAAAATTATTTAAACTGAAGAAAAATTTACTTGTACTTCAGTAATAATTTAATAAAACAGCCTTTTTAAAAACTATAAAATTGATAAATACGAAAAGTATTTCAGCATCGGATGGGATGGAGGTAAGCTTTGGCTACTGGAAAACAAACACCAGGCTCGGATCTGTCTGGGAAGAAGTAAAAAACTGTGGAATGCTTAGAGTACGTTGACTAAAGTCTCTTTGGAAGAATCCATTTTTCAACTTTCACCTCAGATATGTTTTGTTTCATTTTGATTTCCTATCTATCTCTTTCAACTAGCCATTGAGGACAATTTTACATTGGATTCACGGACCTAGAGTGCACTCAGGGTGAGGATCCGAGGAATGTCTGGACAACTCAGCAAGGGCGGCATCAGAGTTAGGTTTAAAAATTAAGATTTTCGTATCGATAAAGGTAGTGAAAATGGCGAGATACTAAAGAATTTTAAGCTGTGCTTAGAAGCAGATAACGAGGCTATCAACAGAGGAGAAGATAGTTGAAATTGTGCAGATGGAGCACAAATTTCTGAAAGGACGACGCCAAAAGACCACTTGAATTTTAAGATAAAATACTTCAAAAAAACAACAACTATGAAAACGTATCCGATTAGTAGGAACATCTGCATGAACTATTCAAGAGGAAGACATTTCTTGCAAGCCAGTGATCCTCTTCCCAATACATACCATATAAGCAATCCCCCCCCCCTTCTTTTAAAATACGTTCTTTCTACAGCACAGAACATTAAGACATGTACCTTGACTCATTTTAAGTTAATTTGTTTAAATAATCCGTTATTCGCGTAACTTTTATTAGATAATCAAAATTAAATCGTTTATCATTTTATTACCAAAATATTTATTGCACGCTACAGATGAAAAGTTTGTCTTGGATGTGTTATAAAAAAATTTTTTTATTCGAAGTTTTGTGTTTTCCACTATGGCGGGTATTAAAAAGATCATTTCATTCATCCAAAGCACTCTTGAACATGCAAAATTAGCTGTAACTGTACTACCATACCCCGAACTTACGCGACAGAGTGATAACCGAATAAAGTCGGAGTATATAATTTCACATAAAAATTATTATTCGTTGGGACCAGAGATAAAAGAAAATAATAATTTGAAGAAGAAAAAAAAAAAGGTTTATTACGATAAAACAAATACAAAATCGCAAACCGAAGTTATTTTGAAGTAGAAGGTTTTACACAATCTAACAAAATAGTCTCTGTCGGATTAAAGATTTTTTTAACAGCATCGAGAATTTTTCCTTTACTTTTTTTATAATTGTTTTGGCCGTCGATTCAGTTAGATTCTTAACTTCTCGTCGATTCAGTAAGATAAACTTCTTTGCTAATCCATAAGTTTTTTTTTTTTTTTTTTTTTTGTAGCGAAGTTAACATTTTAAAGATGAAGTTTTTCTTTTCTTGTTCAGTGCAGAAGAATCAATTCTATTTCATTTGGATAACATAGCCCTCTCTTTTCTGAGTTGATAGAATACATATAACAAACACGATATAGCAACAGGGGCGGCTCTGGGGCCGGACCTACGTCTGGGGCGGTAAATTTTAGGGCCAGTATTTGACCGAATTTGAAAAATACTTTTCTTTTGTTACGAAAAAATAAGTACGAAAATATTTTCTAAAATATTATTAAACCTAGTGATTTTAGACTATTAACATTTTTAAAAATTAAGTGTGTTATAAATAAAGTCACCAAAGTGAATAACTATTTTAAACAAAAGGATTACTGAGTTAAAAGACAAACTAGGTCATCTTAATGTCAATGAAATTTTCTAAAAAAGAATCCATAGGTATAATCTCAAGAATATAAAGATTGTAAAATTTTATTTTTGGATTAAGGCGATATGATACCCTAAAAATCATCAAACGATCGAAATTTTTTTTATTGGCTTATTTGATACCTCGAATCTTTATAAACAAGCCTGCAAAATTTCAAAGTCTTACCTGTATTTTTTATCAAGTTATGGAGTATATTTGATGCTGGACAGCAACTATACCACGCCTACGATATATTTTACCTATAAATTGTTATTTGATTTTGCTTTAATTCGTGTACACTATTTGACTTGCGAAGGCTTTTAAAATCATGGAAATAAAAAATAAAGGCATAAACTTCTTTTGTACATGTTGTGCATTAGCTCTGAGCATGGAATTAGCTCTAAAGTGTGTGTATTTATTTTTTAAAATAATTATTAAGATAAAGTTTTATGAAATGTTGATCTCTCATTTGTTTTCTTCTATATATTCATTATGGCAGTATACTGTTTAATTGTTCTACATTTGTGCAATTTTTTTATGGTAAGCAGTTTTAAATAAGCTAATTAACATTTCATAAAAGTTTCAGACTATTCGATGAGTATTATATCATGCTATTCATGGAATGAAAACTTCAAACTCATATTTCTCAATGTTGAATTTTTGTACATATACTATTATTCAAAATCCTAAGGCTTTTTTGATAATTGAATTATGGGTTTGAGATTTTCCATACATGTTCTGAAATGTATGTTTTGTAAAACTGCGTATGGAATTAGATCTAACATGTTTAGTACTTTTTCTAAAAAATTTCAAAATCAAAATTGTTTTTTTTTTTTGAGAATTTTTGGAAGTTTAACTATAAAAAAAATTAACAAAAAATTAAAGAGCAGCAGCAGAAAAAAGACGCATGGACAGTTTCATGTAGTATATTATAAGGAACTTGGGAAAAAATTTTTGAAAGAAAAGAGACATATTTAAAAAAGTCTTAGGAATTTAAAAATGTTTAAAAAAGTTCAAAAAATGTTAATTTTAGAAACATTTTGTAACAAATTTAAAAAATTTTTCTATGGAATTATTATTAAATATTAACCTTTATGAAATACAATTAAAATCAAATATGAAATATTAAAAATAAAAAAAATTGTGAAGATGGTACCATATCACCTTAAATCAAAATAATATTGTCGACAAGAAATTTTGTTCGTAAAAGAACTTCCACTTCTAGAACAAGGCATTGAACAACCTTCATTACGGTTCCCAGAATTTTGAAAAACATTGAATCTCATCTGTCTTGTTAGGCACTCCTCCAGGGAAATCGAAAGATCACGATAATTTAACGATGGTATTTAAGTTCAGATGCAGGAATATGGCCATTTATTCTATCAGACGCCGATAGATGTTATTTGGCAAAAGAGAAGGAACCCCTTTCTCATTAGTATAATTTTCCTTTTGACGACACCGGTCGAAGATTTAGCTCACAATATTATACTAGAGTTTTAAAAAATGGTGAAAAGATTATGCGAAAATGGTTAGTCTATTCCAGGGGTAGCCAACCTTTTTGGGAAGCGTGCCACAATCTGATAAAAAAAAATTAAGCGTGCCACTTTCAACTTTTTTACCAAACTAAAAAATATACAAAAGTGAAAATTTTTTACTTATAGGCTTATTATGGGTTATTTACACCAAAAACATACTTTTGAATGCAAATTCTATGTAGTGAAAATGTAAACAGAAAATGGTATAACAAATAAAACAAAAGTAGAAACATATTTTATTGTTGATAAATTTTTACAGGATCAGTCAGTTAGCTTATGTAGAAAATAAAAATAAGCAACTTAAAACATTTAATTTTAAAAGGTTTTTAAGCAGTCAGTACTTTCTTATAATGTGGCTTTTGAATTTTAGTGGTTTTACTAAATCATCTATATTTGGATTAGTTCGTGAAGATGCTAAAAAAATTAGGTGCTTTAGGTGCATACCAGTTAATTTTGAGCGATATTTTGATTTAATTACGTTCATATAACAGAAAACATTTCTTCACAAACATATGTTGATCCAAACCTACAACAATATCTGACCGCTAAATCATGTAAATTTGGAAAATTACTTTGTGGCATAAATTTCCAAAATTCGATGTAATTCGGATCATTTGAGGTTAAAATAATTTCCTTATATTTGCTTTTCAGAGTAATATGGTGCTGTAGGTGAATAATTTCAAAAAGTAAAAATTAATGTCTTGAAGAGAAATCGAAAAAGGATTAGTGAAAAGTTTAGTGTTTTTTTTTTATCATCTTTAAAATCCTCAAACCTGGCACTGAAAGAATCCTGCAAAATGGATATCAAATTTTTAAATCTATCATAGTTTGGAACATTTCTAACTTTGGTAGATAATTCCTGCATGAATAGGAAATGAGTTAATTTTTTTCCTCCTAAATCCAGACAAAAATGCAAAAGTTTGTTCACAAAAGAAGATGTATGACCAACTAGGGTAGGAAAAATACACAATTTTTTTCCTGTAATCTTAAATTTAAATTATTTAAATGTTCTATTATATCAATAAAAAAAGCTAAATCCCACAGCCAATTTTCACTCCTGAGGAGTGAGCATTCACTGGGCAGGCATCGTTTTCTTCCAGATATTCTAAAACACATTCCCTCAAACTCCAAAATCTCGCAAGTGGATCTCGCTTTGGAAAGTCAGTGCACACTTCAATGAAGGAGTAACTCGCCATTTTCTTCCGTTTCTTCGGGGAAAAGCGTACGAAATCTTTGTCGATTTGGAGCACGAGCTCGTGTTTTGTTGATACAGCGCACCACGGGGTCATCAACGAAAGACAAGTTTAAGTCCTTGGCACAAAGAGCTTCTTGATGAATAATACAATGATACTTGAAAACTTTTCTTCCCAAATAATTTTCAAGCAATGCAACAAAACCTTTTATTCTGCCAACCATGTCCATCTGTGCAAACACTGTCTAATTTTGTCCATTCTACTTTGTTAATTTCAATTACATTTTTAAGTTTCTTAAAAATGTCTTCACCTGTAGTCAAAACTAGTTGGCGCAATTCAAGAAGCTCTTCCACAGTATCAAAATTATTGTTCGTGTAAAGCACAAAGATGCTTAACTGCGCACTGTCTGTGATATCACAGCTTTCATCCAAAGTTAATGAAAAATATTTGCAATTTTGAAGTCCAGAAACAATTTGCGTTCCAACATCCTGCCCCATGTCATCTATACGACGCATGACGGTATTTCTAGACAAAACTATTTTATCAACCATATTTTTGACATTAAGATCACCGACATTTTGGGCAAAAATTAAAAGGCTACTTTTTATTATCTCCTCTCCGTCAGAATATGGTTTTATCTTGAGCGCTAATAACAAAGAAAGTTCATAAGAAGCCTTCACCATGGTTTCCATTTCCTCATTTCTCTTCTGGAACAAAGATTGTTGGCCGGCTAAAGATTTTTTTTTTATTGATGAATTCCGTTCGCAAATTTGATTCAACAGGATATTTGGTGTTGAAATCCCTATACAGTTGTTTGAAATGACGGTTAAAGTTAAATATTTTTGGAACTGCTATACAAATTTTACATATCAAACAAACAGGCTTGGAAGCATTTTGATGTGTAAACAAGTATTGTTCTTCCCAGACAATTTTAAAACCACGTGCTGCAATATACTCTTCATAATTTCTTTTCGATGTTGAAGGTTTACTCATAAGCATATTGAAAAAAAAAAAAAATTAAACAACTACGCTCAACGCTAAAATCTAAAAACAATTTTAGAAAAGGAGAAAAGCTTAACGTCTTGCTAAACAAGAGTTTAAAATCAACTGAGTCTGACAGCTAGAAACAATTTGCCAATGTTACACTACAAATTTTCTAGGCTCCGAATCCAGCATTCTGATTAGTCATGGATGCAAGTTCACACCTTCTCTGCTTTATAAAGCGGCTAACTTTGTGCAGATAGAATTACTTCTACCATATCAACAACTGTGCTCCTAATATATTGCAGAATTACTTCTTGACATTACAGAAATCGTAAATAGCCAACATCTCCGGAAAAACCTTTTTATCTGACATCACGCTGACAGCCAATAGCTATAAACTTCAGCACTGCACGGGGAAACTGAAATTCGAATGGAAATCTGTTAAAAATTAACCGCTCCGAGAGAGGGTGACTTTTTGGGCAGATTCGACCGTCCAAGAGAGAGAGAGAATTTATTTGTTTTTAGTCTCACGTTACTGAACACTTTTCTTAGAACGTTACAATGCTGTAGAATAGTAAGTTTTGGAGCATTTTCTCATTTTTGGCGCTATACTGAAGAAAAGAAAAATCTTGCTTAGCGCCCTTAAAATCTCACGCTGAAAATTTCTGTTTTTTAAATATTCTCTTTATGACAATTTTTTAATTGTAATTAAATTAATTAAATTTTTGTAATTTTTCAATAAGTCTTCGCGTGCTACAATGTGGCACGCGTGCCGTGGGTTGGCTACCCCTGGTCTATGCCATTACAAAAAACTGTGTATATTGTTTTTGCTGCAAACTTTTTGGCTATGCCATTAGTTACCTTTCCACAGAAGGTTTTAAAAGTTGGAAGCACCTCGTTGAAACTCGAAAAGAACACGAAATATCAAAAAATCCTAATCAAAGTCAAAAGTCTTGTATTGAATTTGGTCAGCGATTGCAATGTTCTAAAACAATTGACAGTGACTCGCAAAGACTTATTACAAATGACATTTTTGGAAAGATATGCATGGGTTGAGAAATCTAATCCTAATGAAGTTATCGTTAAAATTAATGAGAGTCCAGTTGAAATACTAACTGGAAGAAAACTTTCAAATTTAAAAGCTGAGAAACTGGAAATGACGGTTAAATTTACTAGATAAGCGAAAGTAGGCCTACAATAACGGAGCCAATATCAGAGGCGAGAAATCAGGGGTACAATCTAGAATTAGGACGTCAAATCCGGAACAATCTACTTGACATGTAGAAGCCACACTTTAAATTTGGTCGTTAGTGACATGGCAAAAGCATCCTTAGCAGCATGTACTTTTTAAAAATATAATTCAAATAATTTATCTTTTTCATTGCCAACTTTTCATTGCGCCATATTATTAAAATATATGGGCATAACTTTAAAGCCACTAAGTACAACTCACTGGGAAAGCCGAATAGAGGCTATTAAATTCTATCATTTGGCAGGTATTTATGATGCTTTATTTAATATTTATAATAACGCTGAAATTGGTAACTCTACAAGAGATGAGACCTGTCTATTATTAAACTCTATTAAGCAATTCAAGTTCCCATACTCCACCATTATTCGGTATAAAAGCTTGAATTGCATAAATCCAATAAGCAAGCTAATTGCAGACAAAAGGCTATGATCTACCATCTGCTACGGAACTCTCAAGAAAATCTAAAGATTCTTTTAAGGGTCTGCGATCGGATGTGACTTTTGATGAAATAATCTGGGATGCAAAAGAATTGGCCGACGACATTGATCTCCCTGCTCACTTTGAGATGACGCAGCTGCGTCGCAGAGTTCGGCGGAAGAATGATAATTTTGACTATGAAGCACGAGATGATCCGGTAGAAGATCCTGAATTAAAATTCAAGATAAGAGTTTTATTTCTTAAGAATGGACCAAACAATTAATGCCTTGGAATTCAGATTTAATTTAATGAGTACTCACAGTAAATTTTTTCAGTTTTTATACAATATATATACAATTTAAAAGATACCCTAACAATTTAATTAATTAAAAACTGTAAAAATTTAGAAATGATTTTGACCTATGAAGAATCAGTGGATATAAACGCGCTTGATCTAGCATACGAGATGATGTCAGTTTCATCTTTACTAGGCAAAGTTGAAGTTTTAAAGTTTATTTCAGTTTTAGGATTTTCTCCAAATCTTGCCACTGCATTTAGAGCTTAACTTTCTTTGCCAGTAAATTTAGCAAGAGCAGGAGTTTCTAAAAATCAAAATTGATAAAATAAAAAAAAGGAACGAGTCTTACAGTAGTCGCATATGATGTGTAACATCTGACATGTTATCGTGGTAAATACGCAATAGTAACTTAAATCCTGAAAAAAATGAATCGGGTATGATTGGAAATAATTTTCTATCGAATATAATTATATCTTTATTAAAATTTTATTCAATTAACCCAAGGAGTAATGCAAAATTTTTTATCAAAAATAATTATTCTTGTTCAATTTGGGGAAAAGCGGAAACACACGCACACAATAGAATTATGGTAACTAAAATATGAAACAAACACTTGTGATCTCAAAGTTCAAAGTATTTAATAACTGTTGAAAAACAGCGTCAATAATAGTACCACTGTTAATTGTCGGAACATTTCGATTTGAGTTGATTTCGAGCTTGAGTTCATCTTTCAAAAAAACTATGAGCGGACAATCGTAAAGTTGCCTGACTGACAAATAGATTTGGTAAAGCAGTAGCTGGGTAGGCCGTTGATGTTTGTGAGAGAATTGTGTTCGTTGCACGTGACCGAAAATCCCTGCTGGGTTGAGTTGAATTATGCGCAATTCTTTTCGGCTGCACTCTTTCAGTTTTTAATTTTTTCCTCACGTTTATTTCGCCGAAAATCTCGCGTATATTCTGCTCTGGATTTACCCGTCTCTGTAAATCACAAAATCCTGAAAATTTAATTAGCTTGGTAAATGTTTAAATATTAGAAATGTTAGAGAAAATCAAAATTACTCGTGTAATTAATTTTAATCACAATTAAAAATATCATATTGACAGGGACAGGAATTAACCTCAAAGTATGAAAAAGATATACACTAAAATATTTATTCGAATAAATCCATATTACTTATTCGTATTTTTTTAAGAACAATGAACTTTGTCAGACATTTAACAGTTTATTTAATTATTAATATAGTTTACACATATTAATATAACCTCAGATTTCATACACAACGAGCCCTGAGACTTTGACAATTGAGCGTTAGAATCGCAAGTTTATCCTGGATGAAGTCTAATAATACTTGCTGGTATGAGCGAAGTGGATATTTAAGGCTGTTTTCGGTCAATGTTAAAGGATAGGGATCAAACGGGAAGCACATTTGCCGGCAGGAAAAAGCTCCAATAATAATTAAAATTTCTATGGCTATAAAAAAATTTATTGTTTAGAGGATAGTGTTCTTTGAATTTTGATTTTTGAAAAAAATACGCAGTTTTCAGCGTTATTGCAAAATGAAATTTGAGTTTTCTATGTTAAAGTATAGGAAGTGAAAACGCAAAGCACATTTTAATAGAAAAAAATTGATTTTTTCGAGTAGAATTAAATAGTATATTAGAAAGCATGCTTCCCTTTTTTGACTAGTGTAGCCAGAATTAAGTTTTATGTTTTTATTAATGAATTATTTTAAATTTTAAGTTCATTCTGAATTATTTTTGGCGTAGTTAGGACTATCTCAAAGAGATGGCGCCACCATCGTTTTGTAGCACGAATTTTTCTTGGCTACGAATACTTAATTTTGGCGATAGCTTTCTGAAATATTGTCGCCAGCTGAAATGATGGTAACCAGCATGTTGTGACAAATAGTGTGGACAATAAAGAAGATTTATGATGTACACAGAGATTTAACATCTCAAACCTGATGAACTTTCCCATTTAGGAATGTTTTTAATATTTCCAGCATGTGTGCTTTAAAAATTTAAATTATATAGATAATTTATAATTCTGCTACTTAGATTTTTTTTTTTTTTTTTTTGCCTGTTATTAATGAAATGCATATAAAAATATTTAAATTCTGTGAAGCGACTGAATGAAAAATTGAAAGTATACTTATTTTATACTTGACACATACACAGAAAGCTGTGAATTGACTAGAGAACACAAATTACTACTCCTTGAAGCTCACAATTTAAAATTTTAATATAATTATTGTAATGCAATTATTATTATTTTTAAAAAACAAACAAAATTTTTTTTTCATCGAATAGATTTTATATTTAACGTACAATTTTACCATTAAACCATTGGATCAATCATTGGAACAATCATTAAAAAAATCTGGGTTTTTAATTAAATTAGCAGAAACTTATTTTTTTAATTACTTTTCTCCAATTCTAAGCCGTACCCCAAATTCTCTCTCTCTCTCAGCCCGATTTTGTGAAAAAAAACTAAAAATAGTGTTAAATATGTTATCGACATATGATAAATTTACGAAATAAAATATGGCTGCGGTAGCCTAGTGGTCAAGGTAACGGACTCGTGGCTGGCGTCTCATGAGTTCGAGCCTAGTACCGCTCAAGACCTGTCGTGTAGGGAAGCGATGCACGAGTGAGTGAATAATAACGTCGCGCTGTTCAGCTACGTGAATGGTTTTTGGTGACGGACCTCGTAATTTTGAGCCATGGTCATTTGACGAGGACGACACCCGAGTTTCCCCCTCTCCTAACTAAGAGGGAGGGCGACGGGAGGTCCTAATACCAACGGGAGGACGTTTGAGCTCTCGACAGATTTAACGTGCATCGCTCCCCTACACGGCGGGTATTTAGTGATACTGGGCTCGAACTCGTGACATGCCAGCCACGATCCTATACCTAGAGAACTCGGCTACCGCGGCCACAAAGCGATATACGTTAAATCTGCCGAGAGCTCAAACGTCCCCCCCTTGGTGTGGTAGGAGACAGGATGCCATCTCAGGTGTTGTCCTCGTCATTTGACCATGGTTCAAAATTACGAAGTCCGTCGCCAAAAGCCCTTGAGTAACTAATCAGTGCGACATTAATATTCACTCACTCAATTTAAGAATTAAAAAATTGATAAAGGTGAATTAATAATAAATGAAAATAATTAATTTATTTTACCAGTATTATAAAAACTTTTTAAAAATAAACGAGAACCTGTGATTTTTTTCTATCCGATAGTATCTTGTTCAGTTTTTAGATCAACCCCATTTTTAGTAGCATAAGTATCGAGGGCAGGGAGAGTGCGGCTTAGATTCGAATAAATATGGCAATATCGTGATTTAAGTTTTTTTTCTATTAAAAATTACTGTCTGGCATTTTCTATCATTGAATATTTTCAACAACCTGATGTTCTTGACAAAATTTTTAATATAATAGTCGCTGAGTGATGAATAATTCTAAATTTGATATGTTTAAAATGTAAAGTTAATTCAAAATATATATCCATTTTAGTTAAGTTTTATAAAAAAATTTACTACTTCAAAATTTTATGATATAATTATTTATGAAAAAAAGAAATATGTGAGGCATTACCGTATGAACAGATATTGGCTGCTCATAGGTGTTTTTCTTTTAGGACTATAGTTAAGATATTTATTTTTATTACTAGTTTATTTTTAAATTAGATAACTTGCTGAATAAACTTCTAAGAACACTAATTTATAAAAAAACTAAAACTCTTAATTTTCTAACTATTTAAAAGATGTTTTCATTTTTTAAACGCAATTATACATAAATTTAAGAAGACTTTTAAAATGAATGATTTATTTTATTAACGAAGGGAAAATATAACTGTAATAATTAATAATTTTTGCTTTTTTTTAATCTCGCAATTGCTATTGCTCGATTTTCTATTGTTAAGAAGTTTTACTTTTCTCAACTTTTCCATTAATTATTTGCTCAGAAAAACTCATAACAGCTATTAACACCTTTTTTTGAGGGGGGGGGGGCAGGTGGAATGTTGAATCTATCCACTAGAAAACTTATGTCAATCTAATTATTACAAAGCTATTTTACTATAAATGATTGTCTTAAAACAATCTGTTACTCAGTTTAATCACTATGTGATAAACTACTTTGTTTTTAATTGCAGTTTTTTTATTTTCAAAACCATTTAGCGTCCTTCCAAAGGCATCTCGTCATGTCATGATGTCAATATTTCATGGGAATTTCACTTCAGATGGGACCAGAAAACACTTGTTGGTCTGAAGTCTTTAGGAAAAAAGAGAACGGTACAAAAAAAAGGGGGAGAAATAGGAAACTTTTATTGCTGTGGTACTAAAACAGAAAAGAGGAAAAAGATGTATTGGGGATGTGTGAGGGGGTGGAGTCCCAAATTTCGGTGATTTTGAGGTCTTCTAATTGGATGGCGTTGAATAATCATTCCGACGGAAGAAAAATACGTTGCTCGTTTCAGTCACTTTTGAAATTTAGAATAGGAACCTTTACTTCTCATAGGACTTATTTCAACTCAGCTTCTTTTTTTTATTAATATTTCTAAAAATGCCTTTGAAAAATAAAAGTAATAGAGCTCGTAAACATCCTATGATAGGCAGTATTCAAGTCTTTGAACAATGCAGAAAGGCAATATATGTCTAGGTTATGTGGTCAGAGCCGACAGTGAAAACACTGTCTGCTCTGGGAAGTTGGGTTGGAAGAGTGGATATTCTTGTACCTATTGTGTTGTTTCCCTAATCAGTCACATATCATCTGCTGTACACAGTTTCGACCCTTCATTATACTGTTATTTACTATTAATTTTTAAATATTTCTCTGAAAGTTATTTTTATTACACTTCGCTATCTTTAAGACGCATTCACACTATAATATCTTAACAATTTAATATAAATAAAAAATTTATTTATTCTTGTAATTCGATAATGGTGAAAAAACAGAAAACTTCCGTAAAAAAAAAAAAAAAAAAAAAAAAAAAAAAAAACGTTAGCACACACGTGAAAGATATTTACCATTTAAAATACCGTTTTAAATTATATTTGTGATTTTTAAAAGCATTTATTTACTTATTTGTTTGCACCCTTTATCTGTTCTAAGAGGGGGGATGTGTCCGATCTCTAGGTGGTGACGGCTGTAGCCACGAAATATTATGTGTCCGCTCTAACCACGTCCTCTTTACCCCACACCACCGAAGAAGGAAATGGTATGAAGAGACAGTAGATGTTATTTTTAACAATAAAATTGAAACAAATTAAGAAAATTTGTTATTTAGAAGAGAGAAATCACTCCCCCCCACCTCAATACTAAAAAAGCAAATCCAAATGGAATCCAGCGTAATCTTATGAATTATAATTGAAATTATAATAATTTAATTACAATTGATAAACTTTCCCTTTAGGATTACTACTTCTTTTTAACACACGAATATTATTGCTTTTTATAAATTATATATAAGTGCATATTATTAGAACATGTAAGAACAAACATTATTTAACGTAGATAAAATTTTCGATTCTGTATTTGAAACAATAGTCCTTTCACACACACATACTTATTATTTTTTTAGAAAAAGGAGCAGATAAAATGCACATCTAAGAAGTTTACTTTCTACTTTGTAGAATCGGAAATATAAGAATTATTCGACGAGAAATTTTTGTTTATCAGTGAAAAAAGAAACCAACGTTTTTTTACTATTTTGATACTTTTTTTGATTGATGATTGTTATGCATCTTCCAAAACTAATAAGATTGGAAATTTTTGAAACATGTTAGGAATATTATTTATTTGTGTGTGTGGTGTGAGAGAGTTGGGGATAAAAGAATAAAAACAAAATTCTCCCCAAAAGACACCATACTCACCAATTACATGAAATTTATTTTTACATGGAATTCATAGCAAATTATGAAAATTTATTTGTAAATTATATGCCAGCTTTTCTCGAAAATAAACCATATAATTTTCTATGGTACTATATTTATTCGTTAAGAGTAAAATTGCTTCATACTGTTAGTCCTTTTTTTAATAAAACAGATTGAAACATGAAACTTAATTTTTCACTACTGTATATCTACCTTTTCTCCTGTTTCGTTCTCCTCAGCATTTATATAGTGCAGTGGCCTTCAAACTGTGTTCCACGGAACCCTGGGGCTCTCAAGGTTACCCGTCACAATAAACAATCGAAAAGGAGATTATAAATGTGTATGTAAAATGGATTGAAGTTTGTATAACTACAAGTTTCTTTTTTCAAAAGCTCATTTCATCATTAAAATTTAAAATTCTATTTGTACTCTGTTTGTTGTTCTATTTGTAAATCTGTCGAGAGCTTAAATGCTCTCCCGTTGGTGTGATGTGGTAGTTAGGAGAGGGGATACTAGCTCAGATGTTGTCCTCGTCACTTGACCATGGTTCAAAATTACTAAGTCCGTCGTCAAAAGCCCTCAGTGCGACGTTAATGTTCACTCACTCATTTTACGAAATAAAAAAAAGGTGAATTAATAAGAAATGAACAATTATTTTATTTTACCAGTATTAAAAACTTTTTAAAATGAATGAAATCTATATCTTTTCTATTCGATAATATCTTGTTCAATTTTTCTATCCGATGAATGTTTCCCGTCTTCAATTCTTTTCCGTCTTGCAACCAATTTTTAGTAGCATTAACTTCGGAATAAAAAGGTGCGTCTTAGATTCGAATAAATATGGCAATATCGCGATTTTAAAGTCGCTGTATCTTTAAATATGCTTTTTTTCTATTCAATATTACTGTCTGCAGTGCCTGTTTAGGCTCATTTCGATACCTGGGAGCAGAAGTTCCACATGTGCTCTTGCCTATGGAGAAGCGAAATTTATAATTAGAAAACCTGTTTAAGTAAAGCCTATCCGGGCCCTTCCCGGCCCAGGGCGCCCGCCCCAAGTGCCCAATGGATAAACCGACACTGACTGGTATTTTCTATCATCAGGGCCGATCCTAGCAGGTGTGCAGGGCGTGCACCGCACGCGGGTGGCCAAACCAAGGGGCGGCCGCAGGCCGTATATGTTCTATCAATCAAACAAAATTTCTTACTAATTTCTCAAAATAAAACTTATAATAAATCGAATAAAGATGCTGAATTTTGTACAGTTACTGAAAAATCAAGTGTTGATTCCCCGATGACACAGCATAATTTTAAAAAAAAAGTAGAATGTTAGTGCATGGTGTGTTGGCCGATTGTCCATAAATGTCTACGCTCATCTGATAGCAAAATTCATGGTGGAGCCGATAATATCGCATTAAAAAAGGGTTTTGTTTTGTTTTTATTTAATAGCGACGGGCAGTGCACAGTGGGTCGATGTTTAATAAAGGCGTCTCGAGAGAGAGAGAGAGAGAGAGAGAGAAGATTTTTGCGAAAGTTGCTTTACGAAAATATTTAATACAGTTAATCTAATAATGTTTAAACTCAATATGAATTTGGCGAAATTAAAATTTTCTTTTAATAATAATCTTACAATTTAGAAAAACAAAATAGGGGAGTGAGAGAATATTAACGTCGCACTGTTCAGCTACACGAGGGCTTTTGGCGATGGATAGCATAATTTTGAACCATGGTCAAGTGATGCGAACGACACCTGAGCTAGCACCCCCTTCCACATCACACCTACGCGAGGACGTTTGAGCTCTCGATAGATTTAACGTGCATCGTGCCCCTACACGGCGGGTCTTCAGCGGTACTGGGCTCGAACTCATGACACCCTAGCCATGATCCGATACCTTGACCCCTTGGCTACCGCGGCCACACAAAATAGGGGAAAGAAGTGAGAGAGGCTTTTGCCTACGGTTTTACAACGCTTATAAACAATGCTCGTTTTCCTTTTTAGTGAGTTATACCTCTATCAAAAGGTATTTCTTGTAGTTTTATTTGGTATTAAGTTATAAGAGAAAAATTCTTGCAGCTTCTTTTGACTTTTGAGTAAATGATTTTCATTACAAAGCCTGTTTGAAAAACACTTCAATATTCACATAGTATTATTAATGTTAGAGAAGTTCTTAATTTAATTTTATGTTGTAGGAGCTAATGGTACTTTAGTATTATGTTAAAAAATAATGCTAGTTTTATGCGGGTTTTTTTTAAAGTCCTAATTGTAACCAGATGTCATATAATCAAACAGGCGAACCAAGCGATTCACAACATAGCACTAAAACAGAAATAAAACAAAACTTATATTAAAAGCTACTCTTGATCTATATATATCTGGCCGCTTACAAGTACACTCCTAGTTGGAGAATAACTTTATATAATCTAACCACTTATATATAGCCCCTTACCGGGATTACTATTGTCTCTAGGTTAGCAGCAGGGGCGGCTCTAGGGCCGGGGAAACTGGACCCATGTCCGAGGCGATAAATTTTAAGGAGTCGAGGCGTTTTAACCAAATTTAAAAAATACTTTTTTTTTTTGCGAATTGGTATGAAAATATTTTTTGAAATAGTATTATTTTTATTTGGAAACGCCTTATTTAAATATCTAAAATTTTATTTTAGACTGAATTGAAATGCCAACTACTGCTAGTAAAATTTGTGTATATAACAGGATTTTTTTTAAAAATAAAAATAACACTGCGAGGCGATTTGTTGTAGCAAGTAGATGGGCCCCCGACCTCCGGATATAAGTACAAACGATTATCATTTGTATAGGGTATTACAGCGTTAAGGGTGACAAATATGCATAAAATAATATTTTGCTTAGAGCAGGGTGAATTGTTTAGAGCTGAATAATATTTTGTTTAGAGCAGAAATTTGAAGAATGCAAATTACAATTCTTCAAAATTCTGCTTTATGTAGAATTAAAAATTATGTTTGTTAAAAAGCTATTATGTTTACTTTTCTAATTTATAAATATCTATAAAAATTTACTTGCATTTACATACCCATTTTAATATTTGACTAGTTTTCTCACATAATTTATTTTTAAATATATATTTGATTTATTTTTTTGCAATTTCCAATTATATATTTGTATCTAGCAATGTGAATCTGGTATTTCATTTCATGTATCTTATTTTCTTATTCTGTACTGTGCACGTTTAAAGTCCGTTTTTTTAATGTGTTGAACCTTGAAGAGTTCGAGGGGGTGTGTGCGTTAAATCATGACATTTGATATGTTTTTCTTATTTTTTTCTGTAACTTGCTCACCACCCCGAGTGGGTCACAAAGGACATTCTTTCCACCCACAGGATGTTTGGTGTCAGCTAACTTAAAGGGGACAGAGGCAATAAGAATTTTTGGAAGATAGCGAGCTAAAGAACATGTTTCATTTTAGTCTTGAATGTTGTTTATTCGAAGTTCAAACAAACACTTCTCTACCATCATCAGACTCATTTTCGAAAAAAAAATGGCCTGCTAAAATTGGCACAATTCAATCTGTTACATTTAGCTCGTTTGAAATAGCAACAGGAATTTATGTTTTTAACTTCGAATTAATTTGTATTTTTAAGACTTAAAATAATACACAAATTCATCCTGTAAGGTGCACCTCCGAATAAGGCACAATTAATGTTGCTACCAGTCTCTTTGAATTTGGATCTCACATGTATTTACCTCTTACTAAGGGACGTTCAATTTAAGTGACACTGAAGAAAAGCTTCTTTTTTTCCTTTTTTGTAAAATTTTAAGATTTCATTTAAATTTAAGACGTTTCTCTTTAAATAAATTAAAAATAGTACTGTCCAAATAAATCAATGTAATTTAACAGAGGATCGAAAAGAGAAATAAAATGTTGCAACATTGTCTGTTCCATGTTTTGATTTAGAGACAAAACAGAATATGTAATAAAGCGATTGCAACTCGTGGGGGCGTGTTTTCTTTGGGTTTACATAAATAAAAACGCTAGTTTAGGTGGACACATTGCACAGGCTTTCAAAAAGATCCGTACAACGAATTATTTTCAATAAGTTTCTGTAAGTACAAGATTTTATTGCTGATTTCAAACATTTATACAGTAATTAAACTTTTTCTATCAAGAATTTTTATTTTTCTTGAACTTCAAATTTAAAAAATCTTGTGACTAAGGTATTTATTTGTATATCATTTATTTAAAGATTAATACGTCTTGAATTTCTAATTAAAGTAATTTGTTTCGCATTAAACGACAAAATGCCAAATATCTGGTCTGGTGGGTTTAAATTTCTGGTTTTAGGACATATTGTCAAACACAAGGTTCCTTATTGGAAGGTACTACTTTATTTTTACCCTATTAAGATAAAGTGTTAAGGAATATTCTATTGCATTTGCCTTCATGAAAAAGCAGACTATAAAAATAATATATTTCGTTTTAAAAAAAGTCTTTTTAAATATATATATATATATATAACACATACACATTTATGTATAAATGCGTATATATTTATGTAATAAATAAATTCACATGAGTGCATAATGATTTTAACTGAAAGTATTATCGAGTTAAAAGAAAACAAGTAAATTTTAAGGTCAATGAAATTATTTTGTATATTACGTATCCATAACTATAGTTAAGAGTAGATGGTTTGTAAAATTTCATCTTTTGATTAAATTGAAATAATATTAATAGATGCTTATTTTTAGCGCGTTTTTCACGTAGTGTAAAAAAAGCGCTATTATAGGACGCAAATTTCGTCTTCGTTCCATATTTTGTCGTACCTTTTTCTCAGCCAATAAGCAACCGATTGACCTCGGGTTTTCGGCATTTGGTCACATTTGTGCCCTAGATGTGAGCCAAATCATATTTAAATTTAATAATTTTTAAATTTTTAAAAATTTTCTTTTTATTTTTAAGTATGGTACTACTTTCTGTATTGTAAAATACAACATGTGAAAAACGCGCTAAAATTACTTGGCCATGCCAATGATTGACATCTTGTTTTTCATAAGACAGCTTCCACTTCCTGAGCAAGACATGCACATTCTTCATTACTGTTCTCAGTATTTAAAAAAGGTCCTCATTTGTCTTCTTTATTGTAATTTTTTTTCTTCTGAATCATGTAAGTTATTATAACACATGTATTTTTAGAGGGTTTCTCTCTCTTTTTCTTTTTATACATCAAGAGAAATTTAGTAATATTATGTTGCAAGTATAAATATATTCTTATAAGTAATTGTGTTATTGCTGATCGAAGTATCGAAAATGTATTTCCGAAAAATTCTTTCGGATTATTTAAGCATTGAAATAACTAGCCTATTATTATTAAATCAATAATAGGATAGTTATTTCAATAATATAATGCCCTTTATTATTATTATAATAACCATGAAAATACTGTAAGACCCGTAAAACTGTATAAGATTGGGGTGCGAATTAAAGGCAAGGCTGGAAAAAAGTTGTGGTATTAATGCGGAGCAACGAAATGTATACAATGGAGCGAAAAAAGCGATGACAACCCATCATTGAAAGAATGATAGCTAAAATAAAATTTTTAGCCAGTCAAAATTTGGCATTCAGAGGAGCAAGTACGAAGTTGAGGTAATGGTAATTTTTTAAATGCAGTTTAGATATTGGCCAAATTTGTACCAGTTATTTCAGAAAACCTTAAATATGTCAGTAAATACAAAAATAACAAAACATGTATTAAACACAGCTTAGGGCAGCATTTTCAAAATGAAATAATTACTATTTTAGCTGAATCTCTTCGTAATGAAATAACACGTATTGTCAAAAAAGCAAAATATTATACACTATAATTCTGGACTCTGTAATGTCACAGAGGACGTTGGTGTTTGGGGGCTCGAGCTAAAACTAGCCATAGTAATTTTAACACAATTTTATTACTACTTTTACTTAATCAACCAGCACAATTAAAAGGAGAGAATGCACTAAACATTGAACCCGGAAGAGCGATTGTCTAGGATTAATTCAACTATCATATAAATAAAAGCACTTATCTGAATACTGGAACGCTCTTGACTCCTAGGTTTGAATTCTCTTTAGATAACTTGTTTAACTTATAAGACCTCCGGTCATAATTCTATTCACAATTCAATCTCAGTTCTCAACCATCATCATCTATTCCAAAGCTAACGTTTAAATAGAAGTACACAGTTGGCTAAATCTCGTCTAGTTCACCGCGAGAAAGGTTTTCAACTGAACTTACAGTTAAAAAGAATAATTTTACCCAAGAGGATTAGTGGAAGATTCACGGACAGTAAGGTACATATTTTTGAATTTTTTCTAGGCGTTTTTAGGAATACTCCACAAGAAAGGCTTTCAGATGGACACATTCTATATTGAATCCGAAATCTCTGAAAAAATTGATTTTACCAAAATAATTGACAAATTTGCTTCTCAGAAAGCCAGAAAAGTTATTTTACAATTATTTATTATAAATAGTCTTTGTAGAAGAACTGATTTATACACTTTTCGTTCCACGAAATTTGTGCTTTAGTACTTTTTTTATTAGATTATATTTTCTGAGTATATACTGTGTTGTAAGCTTTGCTTTTTTAATTGCAAAATGTCTATTTTTATTTCAAACGTAATATTTTTGGTTTTTTTTTTATTACTTTATTAAAGTGTTTTGCCGCGATCATAGCCCATTATCTGATCAAAAAATAAATTTTGCACTTCAAATTTTATCTGCAATTTTATTAATGTTTTACTTTTTACTCTTATACAGGTAGATGAGTTTATAACTTCAATATATAAGTATTAAATAAGTAATTAAACATTTAAGTATTATAATAAGTAAGTAAATATGTAAGTATTATAATAAATAAGTAAATATGTAAGTATTATAATAAATAAGTAAATATGTAAGTATTGCAATAAGTAATTAAATATTTAAGTATTATAATAAGTAAATATGTAGGTATTATAATAAGTAATTAAATATATTATTAAATATAAGTATTAGTCAAAGTATGAAAAATTCTCTAGAGGGGCGGCACATTAGGTCTTCGCACGCGGGCGGCCGACACCCTAGGATCGGCCCTGTCTATCATTGAACATTTTCAATTCTCTGGTCAAGTCTGACTAAATTTTTAATATAATAGATGCTGCGGTTTCTTTGCGCAATACATTTTACACATATCAAAGTCAGAATTAAAGTTAATTCGGAATATATCCATTTTAGTAAAATATGTAATAAAATTTTTAAGTAGTAAAATTTTTATAAAATTTTTTTAGCACTATAGTTAAAATATTGATTCGGTCTAGTTTATTTTTAAATTAGAAAATAAAGTATTCCACAAAGTGATAATCCAGTGAATAAACTTTAAAAAAAATAATTTTCTAAGTATGTAAACGGTGTTTTCATTAGTTCACGACAAACATTGGTGCGAAGTCCTAGGAAAGAAGAGAAAGGTACAAAAAAAAAAGGGGGGGGGGTAGAAACTTTTATTGCTCTGTAATAAAACAGCAAAGAGCAGATGAAACTGCAGAGTGTGAGGGGGAAAGGGGGTACCCGCTTTGGTGATACTTGAAAAGTCTTCTGATGGGGTTTTGCGTAGAACAGGGTGGCCAACCCAAATGACCTTGCGGGACACTTCAGAAAAACATTACAATTCCGCGGGCCACTTATAAAATATATATCTCTATGATA